>JBCAUG010245463.1:0-18501 GCA_038406175.1 Haplosyllis leylae
GGTGGTTTTTATTTGGGGGTATATGGTTGGATCATGTTTTGTATTGGAAGTCCTATGGTTTTTTTATTGGGGGCTGGTTTTTATTGGGGGTTATTGGGTTGGATGGTTTTTATTTGATGCTATGTTTGAATGTTTTCTATTGGGGGTCCTATGGTTGGATTATTTGCATTGGGGCTATGGTTTGATGATTTATATTGGGGAATTTGATTGGGTGGTTTACATTGGCGGACATATGGTTGGATTATTGTGACCTTGACACTTTAGTGACAATTTTTGCCACATACAGAGGTCTTCATCTCCAAAACAGAGAGGTCCCCTTCACTACGTGTAGCGGCGACTTCAAAACATTGGTGTATTCGTTAGCCAAATATTTAAAGATCTCCAATCAACTTGTCTGGTTAATTTCATGTAGATTTTTCCAACAAGGCTTCGGGAGCGCCCTCTATGTGCATGCTTATTCACATTAAACTCTTTTTTGACATCAAACAGTTCTGGCTGGGTCGTTTAAGTCGTGACCTGATCGATGACAGGCAATTTTATGTTGTGTTGGTTCGTTTCGGTCGTCATGATAATGTCACTTTGATGGACAAAACTAGAAAGGGAACAGTGAAGTCGCGGGCACATAATAGTCTCATGGGCTGACTCATGGAAAACTAGGGTGTAAGGACAACAAAAGCATGGGGCCTACAAACAGCCTAGTATAATTTAATAAACAGTAACGCAGCAAAAAACTTAAGAAATGTAAATCATCAATACTAAAATACAATTTTTCCAGGAGAAGATGACTACACATTGAAAATTCCACTACTTTTATTTTCAGTTCCAATTGATCTACACAATGGGATTCCTAAGTTGTATTGTAAATATTTTGATGCACCTGATCAATAAACTAGACAAGATCATCTATTTCTTCGGGATTAGATTTCTTCCTTTGACTAGAGACAGTATATTGAAGGGTAGGTCTTTTTGTTTTTTATCATTGAGAAAAGAAAAGGAATTTCTTTTTTTGGGTATAGATAATCGTTATATATTAGTAATTCGTATAAATTTTAGCCCAGCGATCACTACATTTGAAATTTGTATCATCTTTAAACGAAGATTAACAGAATTGTCTTGATCTGAACTTTTTCTCCAGGTCTCCCGAAATGTGCGGCAGATGAACTGGAGAAGCCTGATATCAAACTACAAGCTGATACTATATTTGAGGTGAGAAAAGACTGAATTTGGTAAAAGTCGTAGAAATTGATTTACCCAGCCTCCTGAAATCTTTACGAGCCGAATTGCTCGCAGAATGCAATGATAGCAACAACAAGAATGTCCTCCTGCGTGAACGCAAGAGGCATACCGACTGCGGCATAGCAAGTCCCGGGGGGGGGGGGTACTCAGGCTGAGTACCCCGCCTCCCCCACGGCTGGACTGAGTACCACCCAGCTGGACTGAGCCTCCCCCCTCCGCTGGACTGAGTACCCTCCTCCCTGTAAACAGACAGACACATGTGAAAGCATAACCTCCCTCCGTACTACGTACGCGGTCAGGAACAACAACAATGACAAAAACGCACAAATCATTTTACGTATAGGTTAAATGACTAGGTCTAGTCTTTTATTTGACTGGAAAATGCGAGTGCGTAGCACAAGCATTTTATTTGCACTATGTACAAAATCCGTGTTGGACATAGGGGTCACCATTTTGACAGGTGTTCAGTGTCGCCAGAAATGTTTGTTTCGCTGCACTTGATTAATCCAGTCACGGTTGATTGAACTGGGGGCTTAGGGACACGCAGTGCTTGTTGTACTTTATAGAATCCGTGTTGGGTGTGGGGGTCGCCATCTTGTCGGGGTGTTTCCTGGTGTCCCCAGATATGTTGTTATGTCATTGATGTTGGCTGCACTTACTTTATCCAGTCACAGTTGATTGAACTGGGGGCTTAGGGACACGCAGTGCTTGTGTACTTTATAAAATCTGTGTTGGATGTGGGGGTCGCTATTTTGACAGGTGGTCAGTGTCACCAGAAATATTAGTTTGGCTGCACTTGATTAATCCAGTCACGGTTGATTGAACTGGGGGCTCGGGGACACTCAGTGCTTGTGCCAAATAAAAGACTAAGACTGTGTCTTTTAACTGTCTTTAAACAAACCCCCAAATTATCAACATATTAGGTGCCTCTCCAATAAATATAAACTACGCGAAAAGCATGTGTTTTAAAAAAGTCTAATTGTGGTGCGGGTGCTTGAATACCCATGCGACAGTTTAACTTTACGTGTAGATCTGATTGTCTATCACAAATACACATTTGGAACTTTTCATGGATTTTTAATTTTCAGGATCATGATTCTTTGCAAAAAGTGAACTTCACCCACAGAATACTTCTCAGGAAACTATTTCGTAACCAAATTACGAATCGACTCCTAATCAAAGAAACTCTTGAACAAATTCCAGATATTCGAAAGGTAAAAGTTTTATAATGTTTTCTAGTTTTTCACGATACGCATTTCTGTCAGATTATCTGACAGATCTAAAGTTACACAGAACAAAATGAATTTCCTCAAAAATTACTCCCAGTGGGGTTTGAACCCATGCCCTCTGAATCATCACTCTGATGCTCTACCAACTGAGCTAGGTAGGGATCTGCTAGGCTGGAGATTTCTGAAGTGAGCTTTGTTTTGTTTCATGCACCACTTCACAAGTTGGACTTGGTTCATTTCTAGAATAAATAGAGCATTACTTTATAAAGGCCTTAATGATTCACACAGACAACCTAATAGTGCCTTAGCTCAGTTGGCAGAGCACTAGACTTGTATTAAGTATAAGCGAATTATACTGAGTATCAAAGATTTGTTTCTTAGTATTTAATTCATAGCATAGCATGTCCTCTTGGTCCATACACATTGATAAACTTCACCAGTTCACTTGTCCGCAGCAATTTTGACACGACACATTAATTTTGAATTTTGAATAATTTTAAAATCAATCGATCGATCTATGGCATTTAGCTCTATTTTCCGTTCTTAGGTTCCGATCAAAAAGCCAGTTTTCATCATCGGACCCGCAAGAACTGGAACTACTTTTCTGCAATGGCTTTTGGCTTGCGACAAAAAGTTCAGGTAGAGTTTATATCGGAAAGCAACCTATTTGAATTATGGAATAGGACTCAAAATTGTTATATTCCAACTTTTCTAAAAGTAACACTGTCTTTCGATCTGCTGATCAAATACTTGTTTTAGGGGAGGGGACACATAAGGCTATAGTAGCCAGTGGCAGTTCCCGAGGAGGGGTGCTAGAGACGCGCGGCCTCCTCGCAAATTCTTTCATTTACATGCAGTTTTCGGAAAAATTAAGCCAATTAACAAATGTTGCTGGTCCCACCTCTGGGAAACCCTGGACCCGCTACTGGTAGCTAACATTCTTTTCACAAAAGTAAAAAGCTAAGAGAGCAAATCGATCGTATTATCCGCATAAAAATTTAGATCCATTAAAACATTCTGCATTACAGGAGCCCTTTGCTGTATGAGCAGATGTGCCCATTACCATCCGGTCCGGTTGAGAATTTCACCCAGGATGAACGTTACAAACGAGCAAAGAAACTAATTGGTATGTGAATCTTGTGGATTAAAGTCAAATTTCTATCAAATACTGTCGATAATACATCTCGGTGCTTGACGAAAATTGTTCAACTTCCCTTCACCAACAATATTTAAGGGAGAATATTTTGTGTGATGAGAATTAGAATTGACCGATAGTGAAGATGAATATGGAAAAAATTACAGTTGAAAAGCTCAAATTTTCAAAATTATTTTCAATCAACTGATCTGCACCATCACAACAATTTATTTGTTTCACAACTTTCAGTTTAATCTTGCTTGATTTGTGATGCAAAGTCCCAGCCGTTATAACTCTCATTCGATCTAATGGTTTTTGTATCTGCTCATCTATCACATAAAATGTTGCTAAGAATGGTCTTTGGCGAGAAAGCATGCAAGGGATCCACCCTGGCTTTGAAACCCAGGGAAGACATCACCAGAAGACCAAAACAGGGATATCAGTCGCCCCACAAAAAGGACTTATGTCCTTCAATTTTTTAAAAAAGAACTGTTTTTGGAGACCAATAAGCAGAGCGTTTTAAACTCTGGGTGATAATTCCCTTCACCGTACACAACATTAATAACGAATATTCTTTCAGATTTATTGAAATTTCTGAGTCCTGCACAATATGCTGCTCATCCCACAGAACCAGACAAGCCGGAAGAATGTTTGATACTTTTCCAGAAGTTCGTACAGACATCTTTTTTCTTACAATGTGCATGTCAATTGAAAAGAAGAAGTTTGATATAAAAGTGCGGATATTTTGAAGGGCAAAATTTTGCAAGTAATCACTTTCTTTGGTTGCGATGTCTTTCTTTTGTTGAGCCCAAACCATGTTCCTTCGACTTTTCCATGGTTGGACTAAAATAAAATAGTTCAATATACGGGAATAATATTCACATCGTATGTTGTATGTCTATCCTGATCTTGGACATGGTGGGGGTAGAGTCTATCTGCCCCTTGGCCTCTCCTCGTCTGGATCCACGTGTTTCTATATTTTGTAGATCGTTTCTACAGTTCTTTTTGATTGGTTCGTCTGAGAGTTTCACGAATGCTGTGTTGGACTGTGACAGGTCGCACATCAGACACATGTACGAATATTTCAAACTTCAACTTCAAATATTAGGATGGAGACAAGGTTACGTACAGTTCACATTTTTTACGTATTTTAATTGAGTGACTATTCACACGTGACGACAACGACATGAACTTTTATGTCTTCAGAAATGGGTTGTATGGTTACCAATGTTACCGTTCACACTTGATGACAAAGACGAAATAATGCAATTGGGTTTTTCACGATATACGTTTCTGTCAGATTATCTGACAAATCTCTACAGGGAAGAACAAAAAAAATTGCCAAAAATTTTCCCCAGTCGGGATTGAACCCAGGACCTCTAGATCATCACTCTAATGCTCTACTGACTGTGCTAGCCTGGTATGTGGTGAGCAGAAGATTTCTGAAGTGAGCTTTGTTTCATGCACCACTTCACATGTTTGACTTTGATTATTCCTGGAATCAAAAGAGCATGACTTTATAAAGGCCTTAATGATTCACACAGACAACAAAATAGTGACTTAGCCCAGTTGGTAGAGCATAGAGTGATGATCTAGAGATTTTGAGTTCAATTCCCAGTGGGGGTGATTTTGAACGAAATTTATTTTGCCCTTTCCTGTGTTGTGATCTGCCAGAAAAACATGACAGAAATGTGTTTCGTGAAAAACTAGGTTATCATTGTTGTCAAATGGAACACCCAGTTTTAATGACATCGAAGTTGTTGCCAAATGCAAATGTCATTTTATGGTATGTTCATACTGAGCTACACCGAGAACGATATATGTAGTAAAACTGATGAAATAGCTAAAATTAGCCAAATGACATCAGTGACAGGGTCCCGGTGCAGTGTGAAGTGTTCTGTATATTACAGTGGAACCCAAAATTATTGTTGTCGGTCTCGGTATTGATATCGTTCTCGGTGTTGTCCAGTGTCCGGTGAACACAGGCGACGACATTTGGTATTTTTAATGAATCGGGACGGAGGACGAGAATTTGTGAAGAACGCGGTGTGTGAAAGTGTAAAGAATTTCCCTTTTATCGTCAGACATGGAATCAAGGTGTTATTTGGGGAAATCACCACTACATTTGTTCAATCCGAAAACACTGGTGGAGGTATTTCCTGATGCCAGGTTAATCTACACGTTCAGACCTCTGGATAAAATGGTCGCTTCCACTTTATCATTATTTAAATACATGGCAGACCCCTTCGGATTCGATACAAATTCGAGCGAATGGAAGAAAATGTAAGTTTGGGTAATCTGTTCGGCAGTGCCGCACTTTAAACCGCCCCACGTTTCAATAGATTTCACTTGATTTCAAACGTTCCCTTATTTGTGATAACAGCACTGACAATCAAAAGAGATCATCCTTAAAGAGATAAACGTAATGGTAAAATATTTAAAGAACGTTCGTTTGGATGCTATCTAGTATTTTACGATAAGCATTTCTGACAAATCTCCCAGATCTGACAGATCTTTACGTGGATTTCTACTCCATGCTGATCTTGGTGTCAATTATGTGTCAATATACCCACAATCTAGCAAGTATTGGAAATATTAAATAACCCTTATATTTAAATTCTAAATTGTAAATATTCTTAAAAATTGGATTTAATTTCTGTCAGATCTGTCAGATTTGTCTATCGTGAAAAACCGGATTATGAACAGATAGAGACGACGACGGCAATGCAGCCTGGCACTGTTTGTAACGTCTATTGTTCAGGAATGAATTTCGAGGAATATAGTAACGCGTTCTGTTGTATATCTTGTAAGGGAATACTTTTTGCAGTTACACATGCCACACTTGAGTTGATTGTGTCTTTCAGAATGATGCGAATTCTTGACAGGCAAATAAATGGAGGTTTAAAGTCTCTTATTGAAATTGAAGCCAACAATCCAGCAGTAAAAGTTCACTTCTTGCCATACACAGACCTGGTTTCCAGTGAGTTTTAAGCATTCAACTTGATCCCACTGCACTTTTGCACATAAAACAAATTCTTAAAATAATTTGGTCTGAAATATATAGAATACGGAAACTGCAGAATTGTGGATGATGTAGAGTTTTTTCTGCACTACTTTATTTTTCTATCATTCGCGCAGCCAAATTACCCCACCCCCTCCCCAGCATAGGTCCATTCAAAAAATCACAACGAAGCGTAGGAGAAGAGCGCCTCGTCGTTAATTGCTAAGAGGCCATTGATAGAAAAGGTCATACATAAAAATGTAGTTCCACATAAAGATGTCCAACGTGTTACGGGATCTGTGCATTCCTCGTTAACCACCTTGACCTTTTGATTTTGATCCCGCCCTGTGGTATCAGTACATAGATGTAATAGATCATTTTTATTTCACATCAGTAAAGCGTGACATGAGTCAGCAGCAGATCCAGAAACTAGACATGAGGAGAAACATGGCATTGTTATGCCTTCGATGGTCATATCAGTACTACCCCTTCAGTGGCGAATCCAGTATTTGCCAGACGGGGGGGGGGCGCTTTAATCCCCAAGATGGGGTACCGACCTATTATTTAGGCAACTGTTTTCCCCAAAAACTGCATGAAAACGAAAGAGATTGGGTGCACGTCAAGAGAGTCACCCGTCCCCCCCCCCCCCCCCGCAGAGCTCCTACTTATCCTCTGCTGGAATCTGTTAGAATCTGGACTGATTACAAGTGTTCTTGTATTCAATCACCCTTTCTCCTTGTTGACACCTTACACGAAATATGAAATGAGAACGATAAAATGACACCTAATTGGTATCATAAGCTAAATCCAAGTAGTTATGCACATTACAGCTGTTTGTTAACACTAAAATCGGAACGATTTAGGTGTTATGAGTACAGGACGCGTCGGTATTTTGAAAAAAATCAACTCTTACTAAGGTATTATTAAGAAAACGAAAATGAAATAATTTTAGATCCACTGGGAGAGATCCGGAAGTTGTATGATTTTCTGGAGATGGATCTGACGCCGGAAGCGGAAACAGCGATGGTTTCATACCTGGAGAACGACCCCAAGAAAAAGGTTTACGGAAAACATGTCTACAAGAAGGGTGTTCACCTACCCACAGAGGTTCTAGAGGAAGAGTTCAAGTATTACATAGAAGAAATGTCGAAAAGAGTTAAAAAAGACCTCATACTGTAAAAAAATGTAAAAGAAGTACAGGTAACAGAGAAATAATTTTAAAGAAGCTAAACGTATTCTTTCTCCTGTTTTGGTTTTTTTGTCATTTATTTTGTAAATTATATCTAATAAAGGATATGGTAATCATAAACAGATCATTCATATTTTTCAATTTATTGTCGGATGTTAGTAAACGTGTATTGCAGCAGTTTATCCGGTGAACCCAAAAACAGTTTAACTTTTGCTGGACGGAAGGTGGTTCCGCTTTACTGCGTTTTGCGAAAAGGAGTGAAATTTTTGATGACGATACTAATTTTCGTGTTCCTCTGCTCTGTTTCTTTCGCCCTAGTTCACGGCGCAACCGTCAAATCAGATCTGTGAACTTATATCTTTAACTTATCCCGAAATTGACGATGCTATCTTAAAGTTGACATTATGAACCTTTAAACCGTGCTTGGTCTCGAAAATGCTAGTCCGCTTTGGTATTTCTATTCTTCTCCTGTAAATATCCTTATATTTGAAGCATTTTCGGGATGCTAGTGAACCTTGAAATAGTAATCAACCTTAAAACGAGTTAAATGTAAAATTTCTAACATTGGATTGGTATAAGTCATTTTCGGATATAGTTCCAGTTGCCACACAAACTAACATCCAACATCTGTAATACGGTCCAGAAACATGCCGAGGTCTTCGACCATAAACAAGCTGGTCATGCTTGAATGGATCTGCATCTTTAACTGTGTGTTGACTTGCAATTTGCCAAATAAGGTGATTCCTGTTCTGGACATCACCAGATGAACCACGCAATTTTTACGCTTTTGTAAACATTAAGGTACTGTAGCTTTATTTCATAAATCTAAAAATAGATTAGATGAATATTGTAACTACAAAATGAAGCATCGGTTGCCAAGCGACATGATTATCTTTTTTGTTGCTGCGATATTTCCTAGAATAAGTTCCTCAGATTAGTCTATTCTTTTTTCAGTTCATTCACTATGATATATGTTTCTACTGAAGTGTTGGACGTATCTGCATGGTCATGATTGATTAAGATGAAGAATAGCAATCGTAGATATCTATTAACAATTAACACTAAAAAAATTCACAAATACTAAATCGAGTGCAGTATTGCTTGTGAGGTAATTTGCCTTGTCATTATGAAATGGCATCCATTGTCTTATGGATTGTTTTGATTTTAAAGAATAGGGTTTAAACTGACGGGAAAGTTAATTGGCCTTGCGTCAGAAGGCGTAACCGTAAAAAAAACAGTAATGAAATAAGTGACAGTTAAATATTTGACGTTTCAAACAAAGAAGACCTCATCAGAACAACATTCGAATGAAAAATGAGCGCTGAATTTTGTCACAGGTATCAACAAATTCCATTTTTGTCAGGTACAGATCAGATAGGGCGTGGTATTTTCCAATGGGACATACTTACATTATTGAGCAGGTGGGGTGTACTTACATAAGGAGGGGGACATTTTACAAAGGACATAAAAATTGGATAGTTGAGCAGCTCAAAATGCTACGGAAATACTCGTTTGGTTTTTGATAATTCTGTTTGGTAAAATATCATCTCGTAGAGGGCTGTTTACACGTAACGACACCGTCACCGTCAACGTCAAAAGTTTACCATTGTGCCAATGGTGACGGACTGTTTGACGGGCAAAATGGGTTCGAGACCCATTCTGCCCGTCAGACAGCCCATCACCATTAGCACAATTCTAAAACTTGATGGTGAGGGTGTCGTTACGTGTAAACAGCCCTTAAAGTTTCAATCATACTAGTCTGGAGGGGTGTCTTAGGATAGCTTTTAGTAGAGAACAGTAGAAATCCAGGAAAATGTCAATTTTACTTGTTTGGAATTTTAAAATTTCTCCGTTCTCCGTTCAGAAATTAGAGCCTTGTGATATTCGAAAACCCACGATGTTGAATTTCTGAGTTATCAGTCAATTAAGTTACATGTACTATGTTTGGCTTATATCATTAAATTTCATTATAAATTGCCTGTCTGAAGTAGATCCAGGTAATCTTTTATGAAGTGACAACTTTCAGTTAATTCCGGAGCAGTTAAGCATGGAAAGGTGCAAATGGAGTAGCATGCTACATAGTGGCAGATCAAGGGGGCGCGTGTCTCTAACGCCTCCCCCCGGGCCAAGATTTCTTCATTTTCATGCAGTTTTTTGGAACAATTGGTCAAATAGTATATTGGCGTCCCCTTCCGGGGTTGGCGCCCCCTCTCTGGGATTCCTGGATCCGCCACTGCCTTATAATGTCCACTTGGTTCGAAAATTCTGCTCCTGATATAACTATCGTTGTGCATTGACGAAAATAAAACTTTTTGCTCCAAGATGAAGAGGACGTTAGGTTATCCTGCTAGATGCAGAAACAGCAGATTTCCCGTTTTCCGGTAGAGTTTACACAAACACGAATATCCACAAATTATCCTCCTTCAGAAAAGAACTAGATTTCACATAAAAATACCTTAAAGATGCCATACATTTAGTATTTCATCAAACCGTGTCGTTTAAGTTTCGATTCTTTTTGGGCATAAAGTTCATCTCATCTGTGTGATCATTCTCTGAGGAATTGTTGACGGCATTTACTGGGTAACTATATCCAACTCCGCTCATCCGTTCAATAACTTTTCGGTCAAGAGAACGTGTGTGTGTGTGTATGTCCGTCTCTTTATGTAAGTGTATGCATTGGTAGAATTAGGGGTTCCCTCCCAGTATCCCCTCCTTCATGGGGACCAATTTTTTCAGATTTCAAGAGGAATTGTCTTTGAAAATCTGATACAAATTTCGAAGATGATTTTAAATTTGTCACCATCTTTAAGTCAGTTTCTTTGTGCAGACGAAAGGCATCGGGCCTTATGGGAGGGGACTCCATTTAAGCCACCTATGACATACCAAGAATTCATCAGAAATTTGGCTGACCAAACAAACACTTTAAATCTATCCACAAAGAGAGTGATATTGAGTAGGACAGCGAAACATCGATCAGCAAGACTCATTTTCTAAAAATTTCTGGTAATGGAATAATTCAATGTGAGACGACACAATCTGGTTTTTCACAATAAGGAAATCTGACAGATCTGATAGAAATAAAATCCACTTTTTAAGAATACAGAAACTGTAATTACAATTTAGAATTTAAATGTAAGTGTTGTTTAATATTTCCAGTACTTGCTGGATTGTGGCTACATTGTAACACAAACAGCAGCAAGGAGTAGAAATCCACTCAAAGATCTGTCAGAAATGCGTATGATGAAAAACTAACTTGGGACATGAGTGCTGCACGTTTCACGAAGACAACACTTTTTTATTAAACTCAAGTTTAAAACTGAGGTGATAAAAAGATCAGTTCGAAAGCATTGATGTTTATCCAAATTCACAAATGATGAGCCATTTGGAACGGGTAATGATATCATTACACTATGAGAACAAAACCAACGGAGGAGTTAGAGAATAGGATAAGCAACGATCCCATTGTTTTGCAATGTTGATTTACAGTAGTGAATTCGGCAATAATGGGAAGGATGAAGGGAAGGGAACTGCTAATGCCACCCTGGAGGCCTGCCAAGTTATAGTAAATAATTAATAATCATCAATATTCAATACATCTTATTTTTTATTCTTCAGAAACGATCTACAAAATGGGAATAACAAAACGTGATGTTGTCAATTTTTTTATGCAACTAATCAACCAAATAGACAAGATATTGTCTGCCATTGGAATTAGATTTTACCCGTTGACGAAAAGCAGTATAGTAAGGGGTATGTATCATTTTAGTTTATATATTATTACTTTATTTATCTTCAAATTATTTTTAATTAAAAAAATATTTATCATTTTATTTATTATTTACGTTATTAGTTACATTGCATATTTTTATTTATTTTGCATAACGATAACAACATCATAAAATCTAGGACACCATTCGTTCATTTGCCAAATTTTTTATTTGTCCTCACAAAAATTTGATTTTTAATGAAATAGTTGTCTTGATTTGAACTTTTTGCCCAGGTCTTCCAAAAGGTGCAGCCGATGAACTGGAGAAACCTGATATCAAACTACAAGCTGATACTATCTTTCAGGTGGAATAATTTTCAATGTTTCATTGTAAAATGGTTGATAAAACAGCATTTCAATTAATACACTAGCATCGTGTAGCACCCTGAGCTTTTCTAACCGTACCAATTCAAAAGCTGGCCTTGATCACAAAAGATTACATTGTGTCAGCAATTTTAATAATGTTCAGTTAGTAACCCTTGACAAGGATCTCCAGTCTTATAATTCTTCTCCCAGTCTCAGCAAGGGTCTTTTGCAGAACTCAGATGTTCTATCCCAGGGGTGATGGCTGTTGCTCATGAGATTCTATGTCATACACTGGGCCACAATTTGGGTGAAGAGTACAAATACTACTGCATCCCCTCCAGGGGAACTATGAACACATAGAAATATATCAGACTTCATGCTTGAATACTTTATTGCACACACTTGAACATCCATACACATGCAATCCCTCAAGGGTGATACTGGCCTAGAATTCATTGCTCCATAGCACAAGAAACTGAAATACTGCAAAATGTACAAAAAATGCATCTTGACAATAAGCCTGTGCTTTAATGTTATAATTGTAGTTGAACAATTTACAAAGATTCACAAGAGGCTGCCACATCTAGGGGATGTAGTGATGCTGTACCAAGAAAGCAGCAAATGGCCCAAATAGTATTGGTTAGATGGTTACAGCCTCACTCATCCCCAGGGGATGTCAGTTCTCCTTACTGAGAAATTCTTGTGAAATAGAGTACAAAACACACAAGGGGAAGTCACTTCCCAGTGGCACCAGTGAGACTGTGCACAGTGAACACAATAGCCAGAAACCCCAGATTTTGTATAGTTACAGTCTCATAGACCCTCTGGGGATATCAGTTTCCCTACCTAAGAACTTCTTTTGTGTTTGGGTAAAATTAATAGTCTGGCGTCCTGCCTGCCTTTCCTAAGGTCACATGGTCAGCCCCAGCTCATACAGGGTGTTTGTTGACCAGAATATTCATTCACTGTAAAAGGTCCTCTGCAAGGTGATGTGTCAGAAATCCCACTTCTGACTCACCTAAGGCAGTGGAGCTTGTTAACTATGTAATTATTCATGTCTCTAAGTGCATTCTGCGTATTTACTACAATTTGACAGAGGATGTAGAAATATGATTGAGTTTATTAGAATACTTAGACCAGCTATGCCATCATCAGTAGGCTTCTGTTTGACTTATTTATTTAAGCACACATGCAACAACTTGAGTGGCTAAAAATAGCCATAACAAGGGTCACAAGATACCCTCAGGGGGTATTTCCATTTGATTTAAGTAATCTTCAGATATTTCTTTTGAAATTAAAGGGTATAATTTTTACCGTGAACTTGCAACAATTGCAAAATATTCTGCACATTTATGTGATGATATTCAATAATAAGTGAAGTCATCTGCATGGATTGAACATCGGTACCTTTTCCAATTCACAAGTAGAGACATTTAGCATCCTGGCATAACCTACCACAGGATGTATGCGGGATTTCTTGTAGAAAGAGACACCTATCCCACTGGGACGAAGAACTAATTTTTTCTAAAAATCCCTGTGAAATTGAAGAAGCCAACAAGTGAACTTATACCCATTGATGTTGAATATCTCTATCGATATATCTCTTAAATACAAGTATCAAGGGTTTAGTATTTCAATTATTGATTTCTTTTTTGTGTTAGGATGATGTTGCAAAGCAACAGTTGAAGTTGACGCAGAGATTTATTCTGACGAAGGCCTTCCAGGAAGACATTAAGATGCGACTCCTAATCAACGGATACATCAAACAAATTCCAGAAATTCGACAGGTATACGTTTCGTTTGTCTCATTCTTTAAAATCATGTTTTCTGGAATATGGAAAACTAGATTTTTCATCGGGATTAAAACATATATGGTGAATATGTTCTTCGTGATCAAGAATAATTTATATCATGGATGTGATAAGAACAATTTTATTGCTAAAAGAGCAAACAATAGGAGAAAATTGGGAAATACGCCTGAACGCGTCTTACGTCTGAATTACGTTTGCCGGGTTACAACCCCTATTCACTAAATCTGCAAAGGTGCGAGACAGGGAATTCAATATAGTTTTTCACGATACGCATTTCTGTCAGATTATCTGACAGATCTAAAGATACACAGAACAAAGCAAATTTTGTCCAAAATTGCCCCCAGTGGGATTTGAACCCACAATCTCTGGATCATCACTCTGATGCTCTGCCAACTGAGCTGGAGAGGAATCTGTTGGGCAGGAGATTTCTGAAGTGAACTTTGTTTGTTTCATGCACTACTTCACAAGTTGGACTTTGTTCATTTCTAGAAATAATATAGCATGACTTTATAAAGGCCTTAATGATCCACACAGCCAACAAAATAGTGACTTAGCTCAGTTGACAGAGCATTAGAGTGATGATGCGGAAGTTGTGAGTTCAAACCCCACTGGGGGCAATTTTTGACGAAATTTATTTTGTTCTGTGTAACTAGATCGGTCAGATAATCTGACAGAAATGCGTCAGATTTCCTTATCGTGAAAACCCCGAATTGGCCCGTTTGCACGCGATTTTCGCCTCTTAATTCAAACGAAATCCCTAATGTTAATACACCTTTTTAATTGTGTTTATTGATTTCCACAGATTCCGGTCAGAAAACCGTTGTTTATTATTGGACCTGCAAGAACTGGAACAACTTTAGTACAACGACTTTTAGCCTGTGATAAACAATTCAGGTAAATCTTATTCTTGAAAAGCAATCAAATAAATCTGTACAAATTATTTCTATTTTGCGTCACAATTTCTGGTTTCATTTTGCTTCTTAAAGACTAAATCAATGTGATCTTTAGAAGTCTTCTTTGGAAGTAAACATAGCATCAATTTTTGACGGGAAGATAAAATTGCCAATTTTGGCATTTGAGGCTGAAATTTTCCAGGAACAAAAATGTTACCTTCAGTAAGATTTGAACCTACAACCCCTGGACTGTCAGTCTAACATTCGGCTTGCAGACCTTAACATTGTTTTGTTTCTAACTCCGAGTCCAAAAGTCAAGCTGTGTATTACCAAAATATCTTTGAAGATTCCCTGATTGTCATAGGTGTCACTAGCTCAGTACGTATAGTTTTGGATTAACATAAAATGTTTCCAGATTTAATCCCAGTGGAGGTAATTGTTTTTCTGCTGGAAAAAACAAGTTATTTGCTTGTCCTTAAGTGCTTTTGGAGCTGATTGACGAATCCTCCTTCCCACCTAATAATAGAAGCGAACAATACAGTCACTGAATAGATTCCATTATAATTTCAAACAGTTTTATCAAATAATGAATCAGGTATGAATGGCAATCAATCGTATTGGTCCAAATCAAAAATCATGACAAAATCTTTGTATTACAGGAGTCCTATGATGTGGGAACAGCTGAACCCGTGTCCGCCCGGACCAGTTGAGGATTACACGACGGATGTACGTTTCAAACGAACCAAAATGGGACTTGGTATGGGAAACTCATTCTAGTTTTTATTCCGTTTTGAATTTCTCAAATTCGACAAGTGTCAAAATTACCTGCGGTAACAAAAATAGTCAGTTGTATTTCCTGCAGTGACTACTATTGGCCTATTTCCACCAGTAAGTAATGTAAAGTGGTACTGGCGGCCACTTTTATTACCGCCCGCATCCGAAGGTTACGGGAAGGAAATGCTTTTACAGGTGTCTGTCTGTTAATAGGGGGAGTACTCCCTAGTCCAGGTCTGGGCTGGTGGGGTAATCCTTGGTCCAAAATGGAACCTAGACTGGAGGGGGAACCCACCACCCCCAGCCCCAGACCTGGACTAGGGTACCCCCCCCCCCTCCCAGACAAGACCAGGGTTTGATTCACTACGTCACGGGTGGTACGTCTCTTGCGGTCACGCAGAAGGACTTTCCTGTCTTTGACTAATCTTCCAAATTTGAGTTCAAGTCAAAACGGTGAAAAAACATTTATTTCAGAAAAGGCTACTCTTAAAGATTAAGATTAAGTTTCAAACAATATTTGGGCAATTTGTAGAATTTTTTTAAAATTTTCTTAATTGCCATACTTTGTTTTTCGAAAAAAAATGTAATACACGAATTATTTTCAAAGTATTCAAAGTCTCTAAAATTAATTCCTGTTTTTAATTTCCCTCTTTACTTGCTTTGCTAGATACGGGTAAAACTCTAACAATAAAGGTCTGTTGACACATACCGATACCGTCACCATCAACCTGCCTGTCTCCATCAAGGTTTAACATTGTGCCAATGGCAACGAGCAGAATGGGACTGGAATCTGAAACCCATTCTACCAGTCATAGTGCCCATCACCATTGGTACAATTGAGGTTTTCACAAACTCTCCACAATACAAGAATGTCAATATTGCCATTTGTGTTTTAGCCATGCCATTTGAAATTTACTGGACTACTGAAGTATCAAACCTTGAAATATAATT
This sequence comes from Haplosyllis leylae, assembly GCA_038406175.1. Classification (NCBI taxonomy): domain Eukaryota; kingdom Metazoa; phylum Annelida; class Polychaeta; order Phyllodocida; family Syllidae; genus Haplosyllis; species Haplosyllis leylae. The sequence continues at coordinate 16,292 of JBCAUG010245463.1, forward strand.
CTCTTATACCCAGTGATATCAAATCTTGCAGTTACTAATACAATACCATTAGAATAAAGACGGAAACTGCAAACGTATGAGAACACACAAATGGCAATAATGCTGTTATTGCCAATGTTGTGTATTTGTGAAAACAAGTGTTAAACTTTGGTGGGGACAGGCAGGTTGACGGTGGCGGCTTTGGTACGTGTAAACAGACCTTAACAATATACGAAAATACAAAGGTGTCAAATAGTAGAAATGACATCTTGCTGTTTTATCAAATTAATATTGTTGATGAAATGTGTATTTTGCAGCGATGATGCAATTTCTGAATCCTGAACTCCACGCTGCTCATTCCACAGAAGCAGATCAGCCAGAGGAGGATGTGGTACTTTTCCAAAGGTTCTGATACTTTTTTATAAAATACTAAAATCTAGAATAATAGAATAGAATGCAGTAAACAATGAATCAGACTAGTTGTCATGAGATATTGTGATAGAATTCAGACACTATATTTATGCCTGTTCTGTATTTTCAGGTCATTCTGGATGCATGTCGCTTTTCTTGCCTCTTCTGAGAAATATACTAATGATTGTTTTTTGAATCTTAACAAGTCGCACATCAGAGAGATGTATGAATATTTCAAACTTCAAATTCAAGTCTTAGGATATGGAAGAGGTAATTTTGGTTATTTTTTTTATTTCAAGTTTCACCTGATAGCAAAATGATTACATTGTTTTGCAATTTGTTAACCAGTCGATCAGCGCTTTTCAAAATTTGTGATCAATTTGAGGAAAGAAGGTCTAAATGCTACAACTGGTTTCTCAATTAAAAAGAGAGTTGGATTATATTTTAACGCTTTAAGTCCTGAAGTCAGAAGCATAAAGAAGCAAGTATATCTGCATAATTTAACAAGAAAGTCATCCTGCGTGAACGCAAGAGGCATACCGCCCACCGTGTAGCAAATGCTCGGGGAGAGGGGGTACCCAGGTTGAGTACACCGCCCGGACAGATCCCCCTGGACAGACGCCCTGGCTATGTTGATGATATGAGTACCACCCCCCCCCCCCCGTGGACAGACTGAATGTGAATACATTACCTTCCGCGGGCGGTAATAACAGGTCTATTAAAAGTACAAGAATCTGTGTGTCTGTCCGTGTGTCTGACCGTGTTCATGTGCAGAAGCATCCCAACCGTTCTAGCAAGTACAGAAATACTGCTCCCAAAATTAACACCGCACCCAATGAGTGCTCTATAAAGCTTGATAACTAATCTCATATGTACTAACATTTTGGTAAAATTAAAGAAGATTGCCATATTAGAACATTTCTGAAAACAGCGAATACCTTTGGAAAATGTTTTAAGGTTTTAACGCACGACGATGACAACTTAAGGCACTCTCACGATGCTGATCTGTTTATTCAAGAAATTACATCTTTGTTGGTGTGTAACAAAATGACTGAACAGCAAGCTTTAAGGGCTATACCTTACAACACGTGTCGAATTAAAATAGCAGATTCCTGAAATATTACACTTTTCAACTAGCTTTAACTGATGGATATTAAGGCATCAGCTTGTGTTAGGCGTGGAGTGATTTATTCTATTTGAATTCAACATACCTTTTTTTGGAGGTGTGGATTTCACAGAAAGTCCATACATGTTTTTACAGAAATGCAAAAGCGCTGAAACTGTATGGTATTAATTCAATACAGTGCTTTCCCCAACCGTATTACACTTTGTCGAGTAAATAAGCAATGTTTACACAAAGAATAACTTCTTTTCATGGAGAAATTTATTTTTATTTTTATACTTAGGAGTTAATATTGTCCATCTTTCAGATATGGAATCAAGATGTTATTTGGGAAAGGCGCCGTTTCATTTGGCCTTCCTCGACACATTACTGGAAGTGTTCCCTGATGCCAGATTCATCTACACATTCAGACCCGTCACCCAAATGGTCCCTTCCGGTCTATCAACAATTAAACATTTGCACGATCCGATGGGATATGATACTAAGACCGACGTTTATAACAGGACGTAAGTGATTACTAGCTTTTAGGGTAATTATACCTGCCGACAAGAGGCCAAATATTAAGGAGTGAACAATTTCACTAGGTGACTCGTACCTCGCGTCTCGCGTACAAAAGGCACCTCGCGTACAAAAGGTACCTCGCGTACCTAGCGTACAAAAGGCACCTAGTGTCTCACGTACAAAAGGCACCTCACGT
>JBCAUG010245574.1:0-18496 GCA_038406175.1 Haplosyllis leylae
TCTTTGATTCCTTGTACAATTAACTTTTAATAGTAGTTGGCAAAAAATTACACTACACAAACCTTTCAAACTATGTATTAACTTTCAAAGTGGATGCTCAGATGTCTGTGATATTTGCAGATTTTTCAAGGGAAAAATCCCTGAAAAAATTTACCCATTGACTTTAATAGATCAGAAATTACTGATATTGTCGTTTTAGTCTGAAATTATTGCTGTTCCTTCAGGGTGCAATAGAAATAAAAATCCCTTAGGGTGGTTGTGTTTGTGTACTGAATTTGAAATTTGAAAGTGAATGCTACTAAGAAACTATTTTACACATTTTATTTGCATATGTAGTGGGCATTACATAGTAAAGCCGTCCAAAACCTGTCCAGTTGATAGCTTGAAAACTGTTGTCAGCAGAGCAGCCCACACACAAGAATGACAACAACAGATAGTTCATGATTGCACTGGTTCATTCCAATCTCACAGATGCTTCAAATTTAATCTAAACTAAAATGGCTGCCATACATATGAATTAAATTTTACAAAGCTAACGTTTGCTGAAAAAAGAAACCGTAGGGTCTTCTAATTGTGTTCAAAATATAAAATTTATTTTTATTTTTGAGAAGTTATCTTCAAGTTATCTTGCAAGCTACTTAATAACTACTTTAAAATATCAGATAGTGTATCACATAGGTGACTCGAGGAACAAAAATGCGGAGCAAAAAGTGCAGAATAAAAATTTGAAACAAAAAGTATGGAACAAAAATGTGAAACAAAAGTGCAGAACAAAAATGCAAGTTACCTATCTGTATGTGTTGCACTTGGGGTGCCCCCATCACATGGCAACCACCTCATTTCCAGCCAATGCCAAGTGTCTTATGGTCAATTCACACCAACTATTTTCTCAACCTAAAACTACTGCGATTACGATTCGTATATATTGGGTTGTACTCTAGGCTATGGATGCATTCGTACCAGCTTTTTGCAATTGCTATTGGGTTCAAGAATGGGTTGTGTACAAACACATATGGATAAATTGCAACCCATTATCCAACTATCTAGTTCACGCAATAGTTCAGGTTGGAAAAATCGCTGGTCTGAATGGACCATTATCACCAGCCACAACAATGCACTTTTACCACTTTTTTGTCACGCAACCGAATTTAAACCACTTCTCTACGAGTTGCTAAAAATAAAAACAACATTTGATGTACATCCAGAAAGGACATTAGTAAAAATGTCCAAAAAGTTTCACATTTTAATCTTAAGAACTGTCGTCAACAGGGCAGGTCATGGACAATGACTATGATGATGAGCTTCATCAAATAAGCCAAAGAAAATCTAAGAACCTTTCTTCACAAGATTTAAAAATTTCATTCATTCCCGTGTTTTATTACGCTTTGCTCATTTCAAGGATTGATCCAATATCAAAATTACAAGTCACAGTTGAACCTTTGTGTTTAAAATTTTATTCTGTTTGGGAACAAACATTTCAACATTCAAACATTCAATTGTACACAACACACATGTAAGATCATTGCAAATAAATGTTATGTAAAATTTTATGCAATTGTTAAACGTCTTTCTTCACCACACACGAACCCCAAACCTAATTTATTCTTTCAATGTTACTCTCCTTCCCTGTCAGATTCCTCCTCGAACCAGTAACTCTTCATTCCTGTTTCTCTGAATACACATTCACGGAAAGTCATACAACCAAACTTAGTTAACTGCCCATCAACTCGAAAGTACTTGTGTGGAGGGGAGATAATTCCACTGGTGGAAGTGAAGTGCTCGTGAATAGATAAGTAATGTACCCAACCCATCTTCCTGTTCACCTTGATGACTGACTCTAACAAGTGACAGTTGGCTTGCTTGATGCTTGGTCCTAAAATAGGAGTGGCTCCTAAATTTGGCAGGAGATTCGCGATGTAAACCACACACTCACTATTCTGTGACTGAACTGCCCTACACAGGGCCAGGATTGTGTTTTTAAGAGGTTCTGGAACGGCCACATCCCTGAGCATCTCGAAATACTCGATCAACTTCTGAAAGTTACCAATATCCAGATATCTGTTCCTCAGTGCCTGTATCCATTGCGCAAAACACCAGCTTTCTTTAATCCTAATCACGCACTTTCCATCATTCAGCGGCCATCTCTATAGCTTGGAGTCTGCCAGAATTAATACTGAAGGTGGTCTAATTTTGCACATCCATTTTGGTAATTTGGTCGCTAGTCCTTTGGCCAGAATGGAAGCAATAGCTTCTTCCGAGGTGATATTTTGCTGACCTTGACCTTGACCGGATTTGCCTGCTTCACCTTCCGGCTTGTAGCACCCTCTTTTGTAAGGCAGCGTGGATGTGATCGAAGCATCTGATTCTGTATGCCATGGACTTGTATCACCTTCACGAGTCATATTTATTATCCACTCACCCTGTTTTGGTGTTCTCTCTGAGGAACTGGATAGTACAACCTCTGAGTGGGTGGAGAAGGGGGAGTCTGGAGACCCTGTCACTTCTGAGTGTATGGACCATGGAGTAGTGGGCGCTCCTGCCGCTGGTGACTTGTCGTGCACTTTGTTGACTCTGTCCAGCTGGGTGTCTTCCTCTGAGCTGTAAATAATCCTTCTTTTGCATCTGCGCCGACTTCTCGGTTCGTTTGAGGAATCTGACTCCATCTAAAATCCCAAGCATATTGTATAACCATTTTGTTTATATTTTTTATACTCTTGTAAATATTTAGATGAACACTATAACATTGGCTGTCTATTTCTGTTTTGTTTTCTGCTCCCCTTCCCCCGGACCGCGTTGCCCATGCTGTGAGTGCTGACTGCCTCACTTTGCTTGTCATCACTAAGACGTCCCCTGACCCATTTCTAGTTGTAGGCTTCCGCTGTCAGCTTGTTTAATTCTTCTACAAACTTTTGCATAGAGCTGTATCTTTGATCCATTGATATGTCTACATATCTCTTGAAGGCATCACTGGACCAATCTCCCAGAACACGTATCATTTCCCCTTCGAGCTTAGATCTGTAGGCAAATGTCGCCCCCCCTCTGCGTAGTGAGTGTAGTGAGTACAACATTTCTTGTTCTCCTGCCAGTTTCAACCATTTCCTGATTCTGGCTATTAGTTGATTTGTGGACAGTGATACACATCCTGTTTTTGTGGGTATTGCGAAAGCTGGGTCCTCAGGTCCTGCTTTGACCTTGTGTACCATATGATGTAACCAATACACTGGACAGATGGCCTTGTTTTGGGCTGGTAGTACTGGTACCCTGAGGATTTTCTCTCTGAATTGAATTGTTTTTGACCATCTTATTTCTGCCATTGCTGCTTGGTCTGAACTGGTTAGGTGAAGGTCTTTCCTCTGGAATTGGTGTGTGGGCAAAAACCCTTCCATAGTCTCTGGCACCAGATTACTCTTTCTGAGAAACATGTAGAATCCTACCAGTGTGGCAGTCCAAGCAATCATTTCCACTAGGTCTCTGATGTTCACTACTCTGCTCATTCTAAGCAGTATTTCTCAAGTCATGGGTGCTGCTTGCCTAATTTCATGTAACATGGTCCTTTTAAGTCCTTGGGTGAACATTTGCATCTGTCTGTCCTGTGTTTCAGGTACTTTCATTCCTAGTATTGCCATACATGTCCTGATACCTGATAGATAATTGCCTATAGATTCTGGAGATTTAAAGGTTTACTTAAGGTGTTCTCCAAATCTGCATAACTGCTGATTATCACATGGAAAATATGGAAGTAGATAGAGATCACAGAAGGTGGAGTAGGCTTTCAGGTGACACAATATATTCTTCTTTGTTGAGTCCTTTATGGAGTGACTTTTTGTCACTTCTACCTGTGCATCCAGGATGGCCAGTCTGACTGCAGCTGAAATAGAGAATTTACCATTTGTGAGTGAATTGTAATGCTTCCTTGTCTAATTCTACTCTTTTAAGGTTTTTGTTCTTTGCATGATTGTTGAATTCTCTTCTTGCTTCACTTGTGTTCCATCTGGATAGCCAGTCTGGTACCCTATTTGATACCCCTGATATGTGTCTTGCTTTGATGACAAATTGATGTGTTGCTGCCAGCAGAGCTATTTCCCTTAGTGTATTTTGTAGATATGGTTCCCTGCTTGCCCCTGTGTTGAGTATGGTGGCCACTGCTTCATTGTCCACATGTATCCAGAAGTACAATTCTTGCAACCTCTCACCCCATATTTTGAGTGCTACCATCACTGCCAACAGTTCCTGACAGGCAATGTTGAGGTTCTGAGTCTCTTCTGTGAATTCCCCTCTGAAGTATTCATTTTCCCAGGTTCCCCCAAACCCAACTTTGGAGGCATCTATGGCTATTATCTGATCTGTGAGTGGCATCTGTACTAGCCACATTATGGCTGTTCCATTGAACTGCTGTATGAATCTAGCCCACCATGCTATGTCCTTCCTGGCTTCCTCTGGAATGGTGTAACTACTTTGTCTGTTCATGCCTCTGATCCACTGTATCAGCCTTGCCAGAAAGACTCTACCGGCTTTGACACATTTGGACACAAATTGGAGTTTGCCCAGTAGGGACTCCACCTCCTTTCTTGTTGCTTTGTTCCTCAATAGCCATGTCCCCAACTCCTGTTTGATTTCTTTTAGTCTTTCAGGTGTGATTTCCATTGTCATTTTGTCTGTGTCAAACATCACCCCTAAGAATTCCAGTCTGTGGGTGGGCTCAACTATTTTGTCTGGTGCTGCTTCTACTCCTAATTGTTGTAGTAGCCTGGTGAGGAAATTGAAGGCTTCCCATATCCTTTGTTTCTCCTCAGCCCCTACAAAATTGTCCACGTAATTTAGTAGGAAGTAGTTGAGCTGCCTGTGTATGTGTGCTATGGCATTGGTAATTCTCTGTGCAATATATGGCACAGATCTCATGCCCATAGGGAGTACCTTGTCGAAGTAGTATTTTCCATCTATCCTGTATCCTATTAGTGAATAGTCCCCTGGGTCCAATGGTACCTGTCTAAAGTATCTGCTGACGTCTATCTTAAACAGGCTGCAGTTCCCTTTCAGTTGATAGATTCTGACTGCCAGATCATCTACCCTGGGGAAAGTGAGAGTTGTCTCCATACCCAGATAGTAGTCCTTTTGTATACCATCATTGACTGATGCCCCTTCTGGGAAGCTGAGATCCAATATAACTCTCCTGTCTGTACTGTTCTTTTTGGGTCTGGTGCTTAGTGGTGATATGCCTATTTTGTTGGAAAAGGGTATATTGCTGTATGGTCCCATTATTGCTCCTTTACTTAGTTCTTTTTGCACATATTTTTGCAGGTCTTGTTCATACTCTGTTCCTCCCTTATGGTTGGTAAGCATGACCTCTGGGTCTGGAAGTGAGGGGAGCCTCCCTGTTGGCCATCCATACTTCAACCATTCCACCACTTCCTTGTCTTCATAGTTGGCCAGTAGGCCTTCCATTAATTACAGGTTCCAGGTGGATTCCACAGGTATCCTTGCTCCCCACCTGTTGGGGTACCCTCTGGCCAACACCTCCCTGTGTAGGATGACATCCTTGTCTAGTGAGTATTTTGAACTGTTTATATCTCCTGTGATTGCCCTCCTGGTTGTAACTGGAGCTTGCCTATCTTCTGGGGCCCATTCCCCATGCCCCACATAGGCCCAGTCCAGCTGGGATTCCCAATCCCTGTTGTTTATGTCAAATAACCTAATGCCTGTGCAGGCCTGTTGCAGGCTCTCCTTTCCTTTGGTGTCATCCCTGATGACTTCTGTTTTTGTGTTAGGTTTGCATTCCTTGTTGTTTCCATCCCTGATGGGTTTTTCCCCTTTGCCCTCTTCCCTGATGCTGTTTCCCTTGTCACCAGGTTTGTAGGCTCTTCCTTCCCCTGTTTGCTGTTGCTCCTTGTTGATTTTTGACTTCTCCCCTTGTTCAGTTAGTCAGTCCTTGTGGGGGCAGTCTGGATGTCCTTCTGGATGTCCCCTGATTTTGTTTTCCCTGAGTACACATGTTGCACACCCATGCACTACTTGTCTTTTGACTGCTGCTGGCCCTGATCCAAACCAGGCTGGATGTGGGGAGTTCCTGCTGCACCCTTCTGGCTTATTGTAATCCATACAGTACCACTTCTTACTTGTCTTTTGACCCTCCTAGTTCCTTTCCTGCCTCTTTCTGTTATCACTTTGGACTCTTCTATAAAGTATGGTCTCAAATCTGTCAAAGTTGGATTCCCAGGAGTATTCACCTGTTTCTATTGATGTAAGGATGGCTGCGTACATTTTCCTGAGGAGGGTCCATTTGAATCCCCTGAGCCTTAGGTAGGCTATTCTTCTGAGCAAGTGTAACCTTCCGATGATTTGTGCTGGATCCGTGCAGGTTTCAATAGTCCATGTTTCCCCCACCACTAGATGCTTGAATCTGATCTGTTTGAATTCTAGCTCCTTGTCTGCCCAGTCTTCCCCAAGGTTTCTTTGAGGCCACACTTGTTTTTGCCTGATGCCTGTGGTGGATTTGTCTAACATGCCTGACCTAAGTTTGGTACCCCTTGTTTCCTCCTCCCCTTCCTGCCCCCGCAGTGTGACCATGTACTCACCTTCTTCTTGTTGATTCATTTGTGCCAGCCAATTTGGCATGGATGTTGGTTGTTCAGTGCTGAGTCTTTGCAGTATCTTTGGTCTGAGTGTTGAGGTGCCTCCCACTCCTGTTGCTTTATTTGAGTCAATGGCCAGGGCTCTGAGAATGTCTTGTTGGGTGTCATTTTTCCCTTCCAGTGCTGTTTTAAGTTGCTGCAATAGCAGCCTCTGACTTTGGTCTGTACCTCCTGTGCTTGTGCTGGGTGTTGTGCCCTTGAGATTAATCTCCACCCCTGTGAGCTGTTGGAGTTGCTCCTTGAGGTCCTGTATTTTCCTCTGTTTTTCTTCTTCTGCTTTCTTTCTAGCTAGTGCCTCTGGGTCAGGAGTGGGCTGATGTGTCTCCTGCAGTTTTGAGATTTGCTCTGTGAGCCACTCATTCGCTTCCTGCTTGGTTTTGTCCCTTGTCTCCTTAGCTATACGCTCCATGTGTTTTTGGTGTGTGGCCAATGCCAGTTCCCTTGCCGCCTTCATGTGCTGTATGGAGGCTTCGAGTGCTTTTGCTTTTTGGATTTCTTCTTCCATTGCATTCCTGACCTTCATCTCTGCTGCTTCCTGTTCCAGCCGCTTGGTGGCTTCTCTTTGTTTTTCGAGTTGTTCTTCTAATTCTTTTTGCGAGCTCATTGTTTGCAGTTGATGTATGGTCTGTTCCACCTTTCCCTGTAATTGTTGGTCTAGATCTCCGGATAGGTGATATTTCTTACAGTCATTAACTTTAGAGGCCTCGCGCCTCGGTCTGTCTATGCAGTTATGGACCTTAAAGGTTTGATGTACAGGTGGCTATGCACTGTGACTCATTTCAACAGGGACCAGTGGTCACATTCGCTCACTTGTTATACTGGTTCGTCGCCAGTTAGATCTAGATCTAGGCACTTGAGAAAAAATTTTTTAGGTGGTGATGGCATACCTGCACGTATTGCTTTCTTTCGACCCTGAGGTTGTAGCGTTGCTTGCTAGAGCAAGGTCCTCAATTGCCAAATTGTGCGTTGGGTTGCTTGGTTGTGCCCGTGCCTGCTACGAACTGCCCTTCTCCGTTGCTGTTTCAAAGATGGCTGCTCTCTTCCCCGGCGAAGCTATCCCGACAGTCCCCGGCTGCCAGGTGTCATGGCCTGTGTTATTTCTGCCAATATCGCCCTGACTGATAAGTGGCCCGTGTTATTTCTGGCCTGGCTTCTTCAAGGTGCCTGCTGCCCTGCGCTTTGTCCCACCTGAGTGGCGTTGTGTAGTCTGACTTGTTTAAATTTTCGTCTACTGTACATCGAGCAGTAAGAACTGCATCCGGGAGTTGCTGGGTTCAACTGTGACTGCCCTGTCTCGACTCTGCCTTAAGTACTTGTTGTCATGGTCCAGTAATTCCTCAGAATGCGTTCGTGTGAATGCATTCTGATAAAATTAGCATGATTAGCAGACGATATCCTGTTGGAGTGAAAATGAGGCACACCCTGCATTGTTCAAGGCTCCTTGGTGAAACCCAGGCTACTAATTTATTGGCAACCTAACTGTCTATGTGTACATCAGACTTATTCCGAATGGGTAAATGTCAACAAAAAATGAGCACAATTTACATTCAATGGCCACAAAGAAATTTATCAACAAAAAAAATTAGGTAATGATGAAAAAGGCACTGTGGAAGTTGGATTATTAATCATTATATATTGGATAATCAATGGTTTTGAGTTGATTAGTGGCAAATAATTCACGAGCCCTGGCGAGTGAATGGCAATTTGCCACTATTCAACTCAAAACCATTGATTAACTGATTTACACCACACCAACTCCTTGGCTATCCATTCATGTGCAATGAAGCAAATCTTGACCTGGTCCTCTCCCTTAAACAGAAGATTGTAGTCAGTGAACACAATGAGTTGGCAGTTGTTACCTAGCCCCTTGGCCCAAACTGGTCATTTGAGAGTTGGTGCCCAATGGGAAACATGTGTGTGGATATACATAGGAGGATATTTTTAACATTAATACTGGATTATTTGTGCAATAAATGAATTTATATCATGGATATTTACCACATATGGAAGTAATTGACAATGCTTTTTCAGAGAAATATCAGGTAATTTGTCAGATTTTGGACATATGACCAGTTGGGACCAAGGGGCTAGGTCACAAATGCCAATTCATTGTGTTCACTGACTACAATCTTTTGTTTAAGGGAATAGACCAGGTCGAGATTTGCTTCATTGCACATGAATGGATAGCCAAGCAATGAGTTCATGGAAAATAATTCACTGAAAACACAACAGAATCCATGCCAAGTGTGGTGTAATTTATCCACAGTAATTTTAGTCATTCATATTCACATGTGTGATATTATTTCAATACAATCTTTTGTCTATAACCTCATGTCCACTGACTTACACACAGTACAGGAAACTTGTTCAGTAAATTGTGAGTCATCAACAGTGATGTTGATGTCTTTGTACTGTTAATGTTAACCTGATATTGTTACCGAGGACAAACTCAGACATAAAACTGTGTTTCCAAGAGCTTTCTTGGCAACAAGTAGACTTGTTATCGAGGTCACTCTTGACAACAAGTAGCTTGTTGCCTAGAAAGCACTATGTAACAAAATTTTATGGCTGAGTGTATCCCCAGCAACAAAATTTTGTGACAAGTACCCAGGCAACATTTGCATAATTTATTATTATAAAATTAAACAAATGTAGTACTTAATTGGAAAAATTAACATTTAAAATTGCTGCCATAGGATAGGGATTAAAATTGATACCCCTTCAAATGGAGGTGGTTAAAATTGACAAACACACACCCACACACACACACACACATTTCTAATTTTAGTATTGTAGTTAATGGTAGGGCTACAGGTGCAGATCCTGGGGCATTAGCCATGATCATAGTTGAGTACAGTGCCTTTTCATTGAGGTAAAAAATTGTGGACTTTCTATTGCTACACTTCTCCAATAATCACAAGCTGTAGTAATTTGGAATATGTTTATTATCAATACAATCTTCTGCATATAATTTCATTTATCTGATTTTTCATATGACAATGGTGGCCTCTAGTATTTTGTTAAAAGTGCATCATTTTCTGTCATATGGTAAGGAAAAACCAATGGGAAAAAACCCCAGAATACATCAATTGTGGTGGTTATCATTAATTGTGACTGTTTTAACTGATATCTGAGGAGGTCACTGCTAATACATTGTCCACTGTAAGTCAATGGATGGGAAAATTTTACGCAAAAGTGTGTACTGAAGAACGTCAACATGTCTTTATGTTTTTACAATTCCTCGACTTCTGGTCAAAGATGTACAAATTCCCATTTCACACAGAAATATTTGACACAAGAGCCGTAATCCACAACCTTTAATGTGCAATACTAAATGGATTCTTTATGTCAGCTAAAGTGAAGCACATAGAATGCTATTGATTTAGAGATTAACGTTTGATCAATATTGGAGTTAAAGCTTCTGTCAGACTGACAGTTTCTCAATTACACATAAAACGTTTTTATATTCAGACAAAATCCTTGCTTTTTGGATCTATTTTCTTTTATATAACACATGCGATTGCATATTGGCTATCAACTCATTCTGCAATTTTATATGTTTGTTGTGGATCTTTAGCTCCTCTTACCGAGTATTTTTCTTTCGGGAAGAACTTTTTATCCACGGGTTCTTTTCAGAGTTGATCTTGCAATCGAAGCAATGTGTCTATCGAATATATTATCAGTTTGATAGGATAACAAACAAGTTTCCCAGGTTACTTTGCCTGTTAGTTTATTCTGTATGCTTGTAAATAGTTTGATTCGTAACATAAAATATATATAAAACTTATAACCCTCTTCTGCCTTGCTTGGTTCTTTAAATACTATTGCTGAACACTATGGTCTAGTGGTCACTCACGTTTTGTTGTGGAGTCTTGGATTGCCATTGGCTTGCATGAACTGAGGGGATGTAATTGACGGATAGGGCTTGTAAGAAAAAGAAATTTCGGTTGATCAATTCATGGGTTCACCACATGTTTACAAATCAAATTCATGAAATGATGATGGTACCATGTACAAGTTGCATTGGGTAAAATTCATTCAGAATAGGCGGGATCCAGACAGGATACGGAGATAGATCTACAAACTATTAAATGTTTTCACATTTCCATAAAACATCACCTTTCAATGTTTTTGGACTGCAATATGGTGCAATATTTCACATAAAGTCAAGTGGGAATGTTATTGCGTATGATACCTTTTCCTTTGCATGCAATAAATAATTATTGTCCAAGGTCGAGCCCAAGAGAATCAGATCCAATCTTCGCGTTTCGTGCTTTTGACTCATTTTGTTAGAGCAAAAATGTTCTGTGGTCGTTCTCTACCTGTAGAGTCCAATGATGTTAAATCATAATAGAAAAATCCAATGTCGTGTTATTTCTCGCTGGTGCAATATCGACACTTTGGGCAGCTCAATGCAATTTAAGTCACAAATTAGATTTGGTGTCTTATTATATGCTGAAGCTATGTGACGTCTCTGGGGTTGCCGCTGCTCCATCTGGGAAATCCTAGATCCACCACTGGTTCAAGATTATGCAATTTCTAGGAAGGATTATGTGGAAATAATGACCTGGTTACAGCGCTCCAGTGAAATTTTGTTTTCTGTGCAGAATGCATTCAAATTTACGCTGATACCACTGATTTTGTCTTCATCATTATACCTAAGAAAACGGTTGGAATTATTCTCCTGACACATTAGTTTGTAAGCCGGGTGTGGGCCCTGCTTAGGGCCCCAAAAGCTGTTGCATTCCTGGTACTTTTTCTTCAAAAATGTGAACTTGCATTTATGTAGGAAGATTATACAAAATATATTTCAATATAAAAGATTCTGGATATTTTGAGAAATTTGTGCTTTTGGTTAGGATTGCAGATACATTAGTTTGTAAACCAGGGGTCTGGGTCCACTTGGGGCCCAAGAAACTGTTGCATTTTTAACCCCAAAATATGTATCTTCCTACTATCCTGAGAATTTTTTGTTGGAATTTCCAAGCAATTTTACATACAAATATTTATTAATTCTCAGACTTTGTGTAATAATATATGAAAAAATACTTAACTTATAAGATAGGCTATGGCTTGAGTTAATATAATGTTAATGAGTTAATATAATTGAAAAAATATAAATTTAGGTCCCTAAAATTCATTGTTTAGCTCTCAAATTGTATACTGGGTCCTCCAAATTGTACACTGGGGCCTCCAAATCTGGGGGTCGGGGGGGGGGGGGCTGGGCCCCCGGATCCCCTGGACCCGCTAGTGTATTTTGTGGTTAAGTATTTTTCCAAACACCTAAAACACCACATTGCAATTCCTTTTTTTATTTTGTATTCCTCGAATCCCAAATTTTTTGATTGCCTCAAGTCTTTCGAACACATAAATTGGGTATGAATTACATAACAATATTTACTCTAATGAGCTGAACAACTAATACATTTATCTCAAAAATGTGAATTTTTTAAAAAAATCCCGGGGATACCTCTGATATTTACAGTTTCCAGCGGGTTGGTCCATTTACAGTTTTGGTCCATTCTGTAATATAGTTATGAATATCAAAGACATTCCGGATGACAGCAATGCAAGTCAACTTCAGGAAATCTTCACTCCTTGATATTTAATTATTTCTCGTAATTGGATTGCATAATTGGCAGATAGAGACAAAAAGAGGACAGCCAAAAACGAAATTTACTTCACGTTGAATAGTAATAATTTTATTAAGTAGCAGTTTCTGTTGTTTTTAGGTGCGATGGGGATTGTGCCATCTCAAACAGCGGACGACCCTGACGGGGTGACAGAGGACATGCCCCGAGGACCAGCGCCTCGCACCACGCGATCTCATCTCATCTGCCTTTCCAGGGCGCACAACAAATTTACCGTAGCTCTCTATCAGGAAATGGCCAAAGATGGCAAGAGACCAAACAATATCATGATATCTCCTCTATGTATTGGAGTTGGTTTCGGAATGGTGTACATTGGTGCCAGGAGACATACATTAGAAGAGTTGTACAAAGCCTTTCATATAGATGAGGTACAGGAGTACCATCTACTTCCAGCATATGCTGCAATGCACTGGGATTTGCTACGCTCCGCAATGCCCAAAGGATGTGATATGGAAATAGCCATTAGGTTGTTTTCCAGTTTGGATGTACATATGGTTCCTTTGTACGAAGAAACTTGCGTCAATTATGAAATTTTCAAGATTAAAAATCTCGATTTTGCAAACAGACCCGATTTAGCTAAGCGCGAAATTTGTAAATGGGTCGAGGAACGGACACAGGGGCGAATCAAAGATGTGATTCCTGGAATGGGTGTCGTGGATAGGGACACTAAGCTGTTTCTAATGTGTGCCATATATTTACATGTTCAATGGTACCACCCTTTCGATCCCAAAAAGACAGTGAAGATGGCTTTCTATCTGCCAATGAAAGAAACACTCGAAGTGCTCATGATGAATCAACAGCAGACATTCAAAGTAAGTTGACTTTCAAATAAATTGCATGAATTTTTCTCTATCAAATTGAATTCTTTCCGGTTAAGTTCAATATATTTAAAGTGAGATCCCGTCTTCGCAATTTAGGCAAACCAACCAATGAATTTTATTGACATTCTCTTATTATTCAATTTAATGGAGTTTATTGTCCGGACAGAATTAACATCAGGTGCTATCTTGGATGAATTTGGAATCTTACAATTTTGATCCAAAAAGATTTTATCTGCGAGTTTTGGTTTTGCAATATAACCTTTGCCGACGGTGACTGGTTCCTTGTGGACTTCAATACATTTGACAAGTGAAATCACCTCATTCGAAAAATCTTCAGTTAAAAGTACAACGCTATTCAGATGTTATTCTCATCTGCAAGTAAACCGTTTCCTTTAACATGCTGTATTAATATAATGTCTACCTCAAATGAAATGTTTTTGTCTCTTTCTTTAGGTTGGAACATTACAAAAATTAGACTGTGACGTTATTGAACTGCCTTTCTCTAACGCACATATCAAAATGTACATATTTCTTCCACGAAAGGAAAGTGGAATTCAGAAAATAGAAAGCAAACTCTCGAGAACAATGATCGAAACCGTGGAGGACCATTTGAAAAACGAGTACATCGATGTGTACATTCCGAAGTTCAAATATGAAATAGGATTCATCCCAAAGGATATGTTGTCCAAGGTTGGGATCAAAGACATCTTCACACCAAACAAAGCAGATCTTTCAGGAATAAGTGGCAGTAAAGATATCTTTTTGAACAACGTCTTTCACTACGTTATCGCAGAATTTGACGAATCTGGCAATGATGAGATGCGAGGAGTGAACTCCATCCACGATGTGGCTCGGCCAGTTTCCTCAGAGATGCGCCCACAGCGGGTGATTAAGTGTGATCGACCCTTCTTTTTTTACTTGCGAGATGAACGCACCGGAGCAGTGATCTTCATCGGCAGAGTTGTGCGCCCCGAGCTTGCCTAACTTTACAAAATATCAAGGATTATACGTAAGAAGGGGTTTGGGAGGCGGGGCTCACATCAGAAAGGTTAGTTTCTTCAGTTCAATCCAACTTTGGTGTTTTTCGTTCAACCTAAAATTACCTGTGTTATAATTTCCAGACTCAATTGAAAATTGTATTGTACAGAAATCTCTGATTACATTGTCCGAATTTAATAGGAGAAACATAATAACGATAAATCTAAAAATGATTGATTTTGAAACCTTTTGAGACGTTGAATTCTCTTGTGATTTTGCACAATTCTTGCACAGGATAAGTTTCGTTAAATGGATGATCGTTCGAGACATTCAAAATTGCCTGTTTTACGAGGAACAATATCCGCAACCAATATGCAAACTTGTTATTATTCAAGTATTAATTATGTACAATCATGTCATATTTTGTTCAACATACATTTTTGTCAGCAAAAATGTGAAACCGCTGTAACTCATTCATTCAAATGTTGTTGTTCACTGTTCTTTATGCTGATCTTGTACTTTAAGTTATTCCTGTTTATTACTCAAGAATCAGGAAACTTGTTGGAACAATTGACAGTTACATAGTAGACATTCCAATTATTGTACGTGATTGTCTATTGTACACAGCCGAATCTGCTGGTTTTGCAAAACCTGCTGTATTGCAGTGGGAAGAGATTCTTACATGCATGTACTTGTAGGCAGTTTCTTAGGAAGTAGTTATACCGTTAAATCACATAAAGTATGTACCATTATCAAATTGTGAACACATACTAGTTTTCCCTTTCACATTCAATGTTCCATTTCAAGCATTATCATAAACTCCATTCTGAAGCGAATGTATGTATAAGAATAGTTTTCCCCATTGATGAATTATAGTGCGTAGACTTGACTTTGAAAGGTAGGTTAATCTATTTGCAAGTGTAGTCCTATCTAAGTGATGACAAACTACATTTCAATGAACAACCAAAAAAATTAGGTTAAACTATTTCTTTTGCCCATTTTCTTACTAAATGAAACTTGAAATGCAATGATATCTCGTTTCAAAATTGAAAAAGAACAACAAAGTATCGATGTAATTTGGAAGTGCAGAACTTAATTCTGTAAATGTATCATGTGAATAAAAACTTTATATACTTAATGTACGCCAATGCATGGCATTGCTCGTAAACAAAGTCTGTTCAGAAGAATAAATCCAGATTTATTATAAAATATTATTTTCACAATGTTACCTTTGGTCCTTTGATTAATGTTACTGTTTCACAATCATGTTAACATAGAAAGGTTTAGATCTTTGTTCTTCTCCTGCAGTGTCTGTGTCCTATCGTTTATTATGAAGTAGTGCATTTATTATGTAACGGGTTTTAAGATAAATGTTTTAACACAAGGTGAAAAGATGAGTACACAATCTGAAACGTAATTGTAGACGCGGATGGGTCATTTGTATCATTGCTATGTAATACAGCTTTCGTGCGTGCAGTTTATTTCAAAGGCCATTAGACTATCACTGTTCTATGCATGTTAAATGCCTTTTATGTGTCACATGTCGCGAGTACTCTGTATTTCTCTATTTTTTCCGACGTGCCTCTATTTGGGATTTTAAAGGTGCCTCTTGTTCAGTGGAGGATTTGTGTTTTATACTGCAATGCTATATCCCAGTTGGCTCAACTTTCAGTACAGCAGAGAATGAGAATGAATATTAATTGGCACCAGTCTATGTATTGGTGTTGCCATAAATTAAACGTTCATGTGGTATTTCTGTACATAATGTGTGTGTGTGGCTCTGTTGGTCCATAATATTGCTATATTTGGACACATCAATTGATCTACTGTTTTCACAACAAAAGATTTTCTCAAAATACTAGGCTACAAAGTTTGTCATTAGTAGTTTTGACTGTAGAGTGCATATAATCAATCTGCTTTACATGATATTAAATTTTGCCAATGTAACTTTGTTACGACGTACATTTCCCGATATAATGTAGATGTTCAACTGTTATGATGGACCAGCAAAGTGGTATTCAGTTCTCAAGTTTTATTCTAAGTGTTAGACATTTGCTCATGGTAATTGTTATGCATGGTGCTCATTGTTTTACATTTGAACGTATTGATATTACGTAAATGTAACAATATAAGTTATGAACAATCGTGATATTGCGTGAACATTATACTATCTACTTAACGACTTAAAACAAAGATTGATAGATGAGGAGTTTTATTGTGGCGGGTCAGTTCAACTACTTGTTTGTACTACCAAGTGTAGACCATAAGTTGTCTTCCACCTGAAGAGTTTTGAGTTTTGCTTAACATTGTGTTTACTCCTGTAAAGAAAACTAACAACCAGATATCTATACTGATTTGATAAACCTTAAAAAACATTCTGTAATAATCAAATTTTCTTTACAAACTAATCATCTTTAGACATTATGTACACGTATAATTCAAATAATTTGTTAATAAATTGATGAAATAAGAAATTCGTTTTTAATTTTTCACCCGTCAACTGATTTAAGGGTAAACCATAACATACATTATATTTGAAAATGCGCAAGTTAACGGTTTGTGTGCGCATTTAGCGTCATCGACCGTTCAGTTACCACTAATACTTTCATAAAATAGTTTGATACATTACAAAATTGATAAAAAAACCATAATAAGTCACTGTAAAAAATAAATATTTATTTGACAATGAATGTTAATATAATACAGTACATGCAAGTCGTACGGCTAGGATTCGCTGAATCCACATTAACTCCGAGTTCAGTAAATCTGTACATTAACACAAAAAACAATTATCCTCACTTGCCACAAACATGTGCATTAACATTTTCCCACTCATTATTAAACATCTACCCTCAGTACAGTGCGCATGACTACCTTAAAATTACATGTGAATATCATATCCAGCCTTGTATGATTTCAAAACGAAAAATATATTTACTGGTGAACAAAATGGGATGGAACTAAACACCAAAATTGAGTAATATATTTTTTCTTTGTGAAAATTTATTATATGTGTTCACTTAAAGAAACTGACAAATGGACATAATCGGTGTGACAATCCAGAAAGCTTTCGCTCAGATGCCACAAATATTTTCTGCGACAAAGATTCAAGTGGGTATGTATTGGACAATTGTTTCATTTGGCAATTAAATACATGTATGTGCATCAAACACAGTACACTTCACCTTGGTAAAGAAATACGTCATAAATAACCAGTAATTTGTTTGGCTTTTGATTAGTGTACCTGTACCTACATAGAAGTTGATTCCAGAACTTTTCTAGACATTCCCAGACTGTGTACTCTTTGCAGATAACATATATTTAATTAGACATCACAACAAAACAGAAATGAAATGAATATTATGTCTGGAACTTTTATATCTACGATATCCATGCTGATCACACACAAACATACAAATCACCTTGGACTAGTGTTTTCAATTTTGTGTTTATCCCAAAATTACAGAAGATATCTGTTGTATGAGGTTTTTATATGATGAGAACAATTTCCATGGCAGTTATACATTGTTTACGTGTGAAGATTGCGACTTGGTCGCAAAGTATCACAGATCCCAGTGAAACTAAAGCACACCATAAGTATTAACCTGACAAATTCTCATCTAATCCTCTTTTATTGTATTATTAACATTGTCTTTGAATTATTGTTTCCTTTTTTAAGTGACAACAATTTCCCTAGAATAAAAATGTGGGAACGAAATTGTTAACAAACACAAATGCAATGCTGTCGCTAGCATTAATAGCCTATCCCTTATTTGCTTTTTCTCGATAATTAAGTTTCTGTAACAAAATGAACAACAAGAATTCTTACCCGCATTGTGTCACACCCTATTTGATTCTATGATATAGGTAGTTAGATAGACAGCATGATAGGTAGCTAATGAGGTCAATAGCTAGACAGCCTGTTGCATCTCAAGATAGCTAGATTGATACCTAGATAGAGAGCTTTGTAGCCAGATACTTAACTACATAAATACTGAGATAAACAATCCAACAGCTTTTACAAAGCCAGGTGGACAGATAGATAGCCAGATAACTATCTAGAAAGTTGATACATAGTTTAACAGCTAAATTGATAGATAGCTCAGTAGGTAAATAGATCCAGTTGGATGCATGGAAAGCTACATAGCTAGATGGCTAGCTTGATAGCTGGCTAAATAGCTAGAGTGACAGAGTTTAGTAGACACATAAATTAAGGTGGAGAGCCCAAGTTTCTTAGAATGTCCTGAAGACATCATGGGGAAATATTGTTGAAATTCAATGCATTTCGAAATTTGACAATTAGTTTTGTTTCAGTAAAAAAAAAAGTCCTGTGATGGGCAGAGGTGGTTTAAGTTAAAAAGATGTCAAATTGTCAAAAAGATGTCAAATGTCAAAAAATCAAACACCTGGACTATGG
>JBCAUG010245684.1:0-18495 GCA_038406175.1 Haplosyllis leylae
TGAAATACAATAACAAAGCCGCATGTTTAAAGTGGAGCTTTATTTAGGACATGTAAACAAAGATTTCTGCATATTATCGGCGTCAGAATCAGAATCGGAATCGGAGCAATGTGCCACATTCTGCATATTATCGGAATCGGACAGTTTATCGGATCGGAGACACAATCGGTCAGTGTGAACAGGCCGTAAGAAATTATGTAAAAACTCAACTGAGTACACTGGAATTCAATTTGAAGTTTGCAGGAGTTGTGTTTTCTTGTGATAATGTTGACGTTAATGTCGGAAAAATATCAGATCTGCTATCTTGCAGGATATTGGGCACGGATTTTATTGCTCTTGCACTGCGATATTTGCCGGCACACGATGTGAACAAAGGTTGCGGCCGTGCATTTCTTCACCATGTAAATCCAATGAAGCCTGTCAAGACGATCCGAGATCATCGTTTGGCTTCAAATGTCTCAGTAAGTTCTTCGAGACTAGCAATTTAATCGTAATATATATGAAGGCATAGGTTAAAATATCACAAATGGTAAATGGTGTAGGTGACCTCATTGGTTATAGGGAAGTCATACAAACCATTTATTTATTCAAAATATGTTTTCATCATTTTAGCACAAATTGCCCTGAAGCCTACAGACAATCCGATGCAACGCAGAAACAATGGCCCCAGACAAGGACCAGGTATTTTGTTTTGAATGTTCTCAGTGTCCTCTACGTATACTGTTGTAAAAGAAAACTACTTAAAAAAAGAAAAGGAATTTCCAACCTTCAAAATACACCTCTTGTGGCTTAAGTATCTTATTTTATAACAACTCTCACTTTTTAGAAAAACGCAAGCCTGGGCACACGACCTCGATATCTTATGCAGAAATAATTGGATTTACTTTGGGTGCTATTGCTATTGTATTGATCATGGTGGCTTGTCTCGTTTATTTTATACTTCAACGGTAAGTCAACGTACCTTTGCATTTATCTACACTACATCTCAATTCTGTTTTCTACCGTGAGAAATATCGTTCTTTCAATTAATCATTATTGTCATATAATTTGATTCTATTGTCAGGAAACACTCTGAAAGCAGTTCTCCATCCCGCCCGTACAGATATACTGAGGCACCACAGAGCCCAGAACAAAGAGTATGTACTGTATTAAATCTTCTACACAAGACAGCCTCGCATTAACATTATGAGGCAACACCGACCGCGCCCCCCCCCATCTTATCATGCCAGCCTAGCTGATGGGGGAGGGGTGGGTCACTTGGCTAGGATGTACCCTACTCCCTCCCACCAGGCAGGACCTGGACAGGACATACCCTACCTCTACCCGTGGGCAGAATCACACACACGAGTCCCTTTGCTGGTCCATGGGGGCAGGTACCCCATGGCCTCTGGTCCCAGGTTCTTTCCCTGGTTCCAGGTACTTTCTGGGAGGGGGTACGCCAGTCCTGTCACTAGTCATGTCTGGGGGGGGTAGTACCCCAGTGCTGGCTGGTGGGGAGGGTACCCTTACCTAGGATAGGGGTATCCCCCCAGACAGGACAGGGGATACCCACCTCCCCAGACATGACAGCAAGTGATGCTACGCCTCGGGCGGTACGCCTCTTGCGGTCACACAGGAGGACTGTCTTGTGCACCTCTTGTATTGCTGAAAAAAATACTCTGTAAGAGGCGTTAAATTATGATCATAAAAAGTGGAGTTTTCAGGGATTGGCCTCTCTCTGTTCCCTGTTGTTTAAAATTAGACATAGAACTGTTGATTACATTTTGAGTTTAGCTTGGTATTCATCAATGGAAACAAAAAAAAGACCGGGTTCACCAGTGGAACCACTCCATCTCGTCTATTCTTGAGACAACAAACTCAAGACATGTTTAATGGTTTGAAAGTCAAGAGAAATATGTCAGTCAAGTTCCGTCTGCAGACTAATATACTTTTTTGTTTATTAACAGTGATTGACAATTTGTTTAGAGAGCACCGGACACAGTTCAGAACAATAACAACATCAACAATTCCGGAGAATCACCAGAATCACCAGAAATAGACTACAATGCGGATCCATTTAACGATTCGTTACCTCAAATGCTGGCCGAGGATGAAGAAGTGGCGGACGACGATGCTTTGTCAGAATCGTCATATACTTCATCTGAGGACGATGAAGAAAGAAAACAGCTTCTCAGGACTGATTTTCAATCGTTTAGTCCATAAACACAATGCACTCTTTGCTAAAACTGTGAATTTAAGTGACAGATGGTGCGATCTCTTTTCTGTTTCTTTGTTATTTATTTGAAATTGTACAAATGTGTAAGATATGTGCAATTATTAACAAGTTATATCTAATTATTGAAACAAAAGTAAAACATTGTATATTTATATTTACATTTTATTTTGTACATAAGGACGATTGCAAAAATGTATATAATAGTACACTTTAAGCACGCAAGGAAAATAGTCGTGTCATAATTGTGTTGCCAACATTAGACGATGAACCAATGCGCAAATTTTTGGCGCATTTCATCAACATAAAACTAACGGGTTTCTTGTATTTTTTCTTTCATGGAAGAATGTAAATGTGAGGGGAAAATAAAGAAATAAAGAACACTTAAATACCAAAGTTTTATCATGACAAGTAGTAAACACAGATGCCAAATTTTGCAGAGACTTTGATCCTGAAAATCGGGTTTTTTACGATAAAAGTTCAAATTTTACATTTTAAGTCTGAACTTACATCAGACAAGCTGAAGCAAAATAAATCTAGCAAAAATTAAACCAGGACCTTTTGTGATTTACTCTTGACTCCTTACTGACTTGACATTTGGTTGTCAATCTGAATCTTTAACACATCTATAAAGTCATGGTCTATTGATTCTAGAAACGATCCAAGTCCAAAAATGAAATAGTGTACGAAACAAACTTCAGTCAAAGATCTCCCAAGCAACACATGTCTTGTTAGACATTTTTACTGGATTTATTTTGCTTCAGTTTGATGTAAATTCAGACTCAAAATGTAATATTTTATTATGATGAAAAAGAACTCGAATCAAAACTAAGTACACATGGATGAGATATTGCATGGTGTGCCCTAAGCTCAAAAGGGAAACCCAAAAACAAGTTACTTTGGCCAGTACGGATCCATCGGTTCAACTGTTAAAATAGATTTAATCAACTCACCCCCTCCTAAATTTAGTCACCAACCACTAATCCCAAAGCAGAACCATTTCGATAATGAAAATAAAGATGTCCTATCCAGATTAATTAACAAAAACATCTTCAGGGTAAAATCTGGTGTGCTAGTTTCAGATCATTATTTAAAATTGGTTATTGAACACAGCACACCAGATTTCAACTTAAAATAATTGAATGATCTCAGAAAGGACACTTCTATGGACTTCAGTGGACTGAAAGATGTTGCCATTTTTAATAATTAGGTATCGGAATACAACTTTAATTTCAATTGGTCTGAAAAATTTTACTGTCCTGTGATGGTTAATTTTCAAAGACCAAAAACTTCAATATCATTTATTTGCCGGTAACATGTGGTAGATATTCGAGTTTTTCACAAACACACAAACAATCTTACCTTGAATCTTACCTTGCATGCTCCCTTCCATGCAAAAATAATATCTTTCACCTCACATGGAAAAAATTTCAAAAAAGTCATGAAGCAACTAAGATAACTTTCTATGAGTCACCAAATATGCCCCAAACTTCAAATTAGCCCATTATCACCCATTCCCAGTAATGGCTGCCATCCAAAATAGCCAACAAGATTAGATGATCAGGAATGGTCAATAAAGGTCCCCTCCATCTAAAATGAAATTTTGAGTTTTCCGATTTTTTCTTGCTTTCCGAGGTTCATTTTATTCTCACCTCGAGTGGATTCAATCTCACCTTGCGTGCACCACACAAAAATAATATATTTCATCACGTGTCAAAAAATCCAAAAATAGTCCATCAATAAGGTACCTCTACGAGTCACAAATTATTTTCTGAGTCCAGCTCTCAGAAAGTGTAGGTGCCAATAAAACGAACTGACCAAAAGCAGGAAGTTAATTAGGCGACTCCTTTCCATGCCACAAATTGTGGCGGATTACAAAGGCTTCTATTTAGAAAATAACTGTTTTTTGTATGTTAATCGACATGTTTTATTGTACACATTTTGTTATAAAAATGAGAAGACAGAGAAGACACAACAGACCTGCTATTTAAAGAATTAACATAAGTCGTTTGAAGAATCTCACCACAAAGATGAAGATTACAATTTATTTCAATCGAAGTTTTGTTCATTTTTCTCAAATTTAGCATGGTGAAAGTTTGTGAAACTTTACAAACTGTCTCAAATGCGAAAATGAATATTTCAGATGAAAATATTTGGTGAGATTCCTTCTATTGATAATTTACAGCCAATATCGTGAGTTTTGTGAAGGAATATGCTGATTTATTTCCTGAAGGGATAGGCCCTTCAGGAAATAAGCTGTTATAGATCCCTGAAGGAAATAAACTATATTCAAAACTCATGATATTAGACTTACTTATTTAATTAAAGTATTAAATTATTATCAATAAATAGGTAAAAATAATGAAAATTAATAATTCCAATTAATCCAAAGTAAACAAATATAGAATCCCCTTCATGATGTCATCAGTAACAATCCCTCTGATTGGCTGAAGTGAATGACATCATCAGGGAGAATTCAAGAGTTTATTCCCTGGGGAATAAGCAGTTTTATTACATCTTGGGCACAGATCCTTTAATCTCATTGGTTGAAGTGCTTGAAAATAATTCCTTTTATTGACAGCTGAAATCTAGGTCTGGTCTTCTTGCTCATTTAAAGATATAATAAAACAAATATTTCCAACTTCAGCCATCAATAAAGGGACTTGATGTACTTTGGGTGTGATTGTCTAGATTATTGCCTTCAGGCTAAAACCTTCAGGCAACAAACTAGACACCCAGCCCCTCAGTACATAATTCCCTTTATTGATGGCTGTAATTTGTAATTTATTCCCTATAGGGAATAAACAGTTTTATTTGGGAGTCAAATGATGGCTTTTAACCAATAAGAAGTTGCTCTTTTAGCCATATACATAACAAACAGTTTTATTGAAAATAATGTATTAGTAAATCTTCCTAAAAGTTTCCATGGCCTTCTTGTTTTTGAGAATGTATTGCAATTGGCCAACTGACCATGTTACTGTTCACAGTTCAATGGGTTAAACAGACTGACAATACAATTAGTGTTCAGTGAGGTTTGACTGTTTACATTTTCAAAATGAACACACAGCTTTGACATCACGGTCCCAAAGAACTAGCTTAAATTGGTTTTTCCCATTTGGATATTTTCACTTAATTCTACAAAGCTAAAATTGTGTAAAACATAGCTTGTGTGTACTGTTGTTGTGATAAAAGTTGTTTTTCCATTGGCAAATTACAGAGAACTCTCTGCTTTGAAAGAAAGAAATTGAACTCTTTTGTAAAACAAATTTTTGAATATTTTTCTTTTCGCTGAATTCAGTGGATTTACTGAAAGATCCAAATAGAAAAAACTCGATTGAAAACCTTTAAGACTGCCGTACAAAGTTGTGTTCTCATATTTTTTATGTTTCTCAATATTTATTTTTCAGTCAAAAAGTTAAAAGAAAAGGCGAATAAAGAAGTTAAATATGAAAGGTAATATGTCTGACAGATCTCATTTTAAATGAATTAATGCAGGCAGGTGTGAAAACCACCTGGGTAACGATTTTAGCTATCAACGGCTACAAAATAATTACATGCAAGCGAAATACTGAACACTGTGTCATCATACAGAATGTTAGCTAATTTTGTGCACGGAAATGAAAGAAATCTGCTTGCATACAGGATTCAGTTCTTCAAGGCCCAACAGATTTATATTTACAACATGATAATTTCTCAAAACATAAACTATGACTAGAATATCATAAGAATTTACAATTGTACATCACCAGGAAGCGACACGTAACAACATCATCTTTACATTATTATTACACAGTATTAATGTTCATAATGAGCTTGAAAACTATTGCAAATAATTTATTAATTAGAAAGTCAGAATAGGAAAATAATATTTACACGGTCTTTCTTTCTGTCAATAGAAAAACATTAGTTCTTAATTCTGTTTTTCTATTTTATCCGCTACTCATTTCTCCCTAATCACCTCGGGGTTCACGGGGACCGAAAAGAATACTTGTAAGTTTTGTTTTAACAGTTAACAAATGAAGATTTGCAGTAATGATGAGGATTACATGTAACAGATTTAATGTTTTAAGATCTGTTGAGATATAACTCATATTTTCACACTTGGCAGTCAGAGCTGTTGTTTGTCTTCCTAAAGTCTGTTAATACTTCTTCTGCTACTGCACAGTGCCATGACATAACAAATCCTTTTCGTCCTCAGAACACACTTCTTCTATTTGGTAAGATTGTATCCGTCCCTTTTCTAGAGATTAGAAGAATAACTTGAGAAACAAGACATTTCACTTGGTGCTTAGTTTGATTTTACAACCATGTTCATTCCTAAACTTAGACTGAAGCACAAGAGTAAACTCCGAATTTATACAGATTAATGTTTTGTAGATCTACAATTAATTTAAACAGTGGCCTACCAGGAGCTTCATAGTAGTCGTAAACTCGTACGAATGCAGGCTGTCGTTCCTTTATTTCATATTCTTGGACAACGTGAACTTCAAAACACATGTGATGCTTCGATATCTGTGCATCAAATATGATGTACATATTATGTTCGCCTGATTCTCAAAAAAGTAATTTACAAACTGCAATCAACTCATGCATAATTAAACTGCAAATTGGTCGTTTTAATGTAGTTACAAATTTCAAAACGAAATGTTAAGAAATGTCAAATTACGAACCTGCACAAAATAGAGGTGTAGCTGATCATCTATATGTTCATGTCGGTGTAGCTGATCCGTTGTTTCCATCAGCTTTAGATAGAGTTGGACAGAAATACTTATTGACAAAAATGATATCTCCTGGCAATAGCGATGTATTTGAATGACAAACGATCGGTCAAAAACTTTTGATTTAGGGAAAATTCGACAGAAAGATACAAGTTTAGTATCAATTGCCATGTCCAAGGACCTGATTTGAATAAAATACATCGTTCTGCGAGGGAAATATTTTAAATAGTATTACCTGTCGTAGAGATTCGGTGTGTGGTCGCCACCCTGATAACATTCCGATCTCCACAATTGCCATATTAGATACATCATTTTCTCCGGTGTATCTACAAATGAAACATGCCCATGAGAAACAAATTAAGAAATTAGCTCATTGTCTGAGTTAAATTTAATACTTAATGAGTTGATACAAAGTACTGAGTATACTCTGTACAGCTCGCTTTTCCCGAGATGGAGAATAAATCAGAATCTTAAAATGATTACGTGTGTTGTCTTCTGCATGCAACTAACTAAAAAATATCACCACAGATCTAAATTGTGGAGATTCAGTATGAAAATTAGAATTGTTGTAATCATTTGTACGATACCGAAGCAGTGAATTGAGGGAAATTGAGTCAACTTATTTTGTTAAACGAAGTTATTGTCGAAGTAGGATGTTCTCATTGAGATACATGTTGATGTAAGATTGTGCAATGACCCGAAACCATGCTCTCCAAGTTGGCTACTTTTCCCTATATTCATTGAGTCGATTACATTTTAAGGCAACACTAATACCACGTTCTCCCACAAGGCTACTTTTAGTTTTCGCCAATACTTGGGAATGGTTGTATTTACAGATTTAAAACATAACTCAGATCTTCCGAAAAGGCACTGATGGAGCAGTATTCACTAGCAGCTAATACCAGTGATACTAAGCCAGTGGCCTGTCTACCACGGAAAAATGATCAATCGAAATTTGTTCATATTGAAGCCATTTTTCTTGGTGCGTAGTTGAAAGTATTGGGCCCAGTAGGGTAGTTGCATTGTTGTAAATAAGAAATATTCCCACATTTACCATAACCATAACCATCGATTGACACGGTCTAGAAACCACAGACATGGGAGGAGGAATATTCACGCCATTTCTGTTTTGAGTTTTCTACCTCTTTTAAAAGTTTGTTTTTAAATATTGGATATCTTTTTAATAAAATGTATATAGGATAAAAGGTCTGAATAATTATGATTCTCCAAAGCCTTTAAGTCTAATAGAAATAATGACTAATAGGAGTGAATGTTATGCCTAAATATAGACTAAAGGGAAAATAGGCTCCTCCCTAGGGTGATGATAAGGAGGAGGAATATTTACCAAGGTAAGAATAATATATGCAAAAAAAATAGCCCTGTGATGGGCTGAGGTGGTTGTCAAAAAGATGTCAAATGTCAAATAGTCAAACAGCTGGACTATAGAGGAGGTTCAAAAAAAACCAATAAATTGACATAATGAGGTTCACACATATTGATGTCAACTTTGATATCGCATGTGAAGGTCATGAAAATTGATCAAAAATACTTTCTATGAACATTTGAGGGGTTTTTGAGAAATATTCAAAAATACATAGGCATATCATTATACATATCACTGCATGATATGTGTGCACATTTCATTCTCAAAACAGAGAACAGAGGCTGAAAACGCAAAACAGAAACAGCGCTTCTTTTCGCTCACCCGACGTGAAAATCCATTTCCATCTTAAAATTCTTACACTGGACTCGTATGCAATTTTGAATTTCATGTACCTGAATTTCATATGCTTAGTTTTGGGATGTTCTAATTGTAATATCTTTCTCCTTGCAGACATACCCACGAGTACGTATAAAATAACAGCAGATAAAAGCGGTGTCGAGCTATACCTTGTGCATATTTGCAGTCTTCTCAACCAGCAGTGGAATCTCGGGCAGTCCTGATGGTCACCATTTGGGTGAGCAATAGAATGCACTTCGACATCGAGTGAAAAGATCGGATCAGGTCGTACCACTGACATAGTATTGTATATAACGTTGGTCTACGAGTGAAAAAGAGATATTGTAAAGAGTAGCATGCATGCAATTACCACCTGGAGATGGTGTGTGGACAACAGACTTATTCACTGAAGGTAGAACATGATATTAATGTGGAAACATTTGGTAGATTAGTCATTCAAAAGAAAACATAAATAGGCAACATAAAACCCTGCAATAGTAATGTTCTTAAAGTTTTGGAAACTCCCAAAATTGGTGTTAATGGGCATCGTCATGTTGGCTAAATTTGAAAATAAATTAGAAATAGTTATCAATAAAATCATTTTGAATTCAGCAAATTTAAATTTGCATCATAGATCTAATTTGTTTGATTAGATCTACTTGCAAAATGTTTACATTAGCAATGATATACAGACATGCAAATGATTCCAACTTCGGGAGTTTAAAAAAAAATAGAATATAATTTAGAAAATATGTGTACCTAGATTCCATGAAAGAACAGCTGACTGAATTTATCAACCAAACCTATACTTCTGAACACTCTCAGACATTAAAAAAGAAGCAAAACAAAATACACGAGGTAACTGATTTCTGTGACATGTGATCTTAAACACCCAACTTTAATCTTCTAGTGAAAAATTACACCTACTATAGTATTTACACTAATCTCACAAGAGCTACACTGGACCATGACGCCTTTCAGTTACAGTGAATGTTGCTTATTTTTAAAAAAAATAATCATAATTTCTTCTGGTCTTGCTGATTGAAATTTACCGTTTTAGTGGATATTTTATTATTTACTTTACACTTTACAATAAAATCTAAGGCAAGCCTTCACAATGTTATCAAATCACTGTCAGAACCAGTGGAGTACCTAGGTGCCAGTTCATATTGTTATGAGACATCGCCACATAATAGACAATCCACTTCTTGTTATGATCATTATCAAGGAAATGATTACATTTGCTGCCATTCCTTTCCGTAGATGATTCTGTACAAACTATTAGTCTAGTGTGTGCTGATTAAGTAATACAGAATGTGTGCGTTTTGCATTACATTGCATTACATCTCACAAACCTGTAGCATCAAGCACCCATTCCCTGTAACAACTATTCGCATCTCGCTGGGAAGACTGACATCATTTTTTCTTTGCACCAGCATTCTATTCGTGGAATTTATGTTGAAGCTACCGCTTAATGAGGTTCCATAAAACCGAACTGTCATGTCAATGTCCTCAATGTAAGTCTGCGCTGCATACTCAGTAAGAGCCTTAATTGCCACCGTTGTATCCTTATAATTCGTAAAAAGAAATGCAAATGAGTGACAAATACAGACAAACAATATACAGAAGTGACTTGTGATTTTTCCGCAGTGGCCTGTCACAGTTTCTCTCTTTTATTTTGATTTCCAAACGTTTTAAAATTGCTGCGAGGATATATGGAAAATGCTTGGGAACCAATAAGACGAGAGTAGGCGATAAATGTTAGTGAACGGGTGTGTTTAAGTGTAAAAGTGTA
This sequence comes from Haplosyllis leylae, assembly GCA_038406175.1. Lineage (NCBI taxonomy): Eukaryota > Metazoa > Annelida > Polychaeta > Phyllodocida > Syllidae > Haplosyllis > Haplosyllis leylae. Next base: position 10,446 of record JBCAUG010245684.1, read on the forward strand.
CCTGTGTGGATTTGAATCCACCATACGAATTTCTTTGTAACGTTAGCCAGCGTACAATTTTGCTGCCTTCAACGATGTCCGCACGAGAATGTCTTTTCATCAGGGAGAGAAGTACGTAAGCAGTGATCTCAATGTCCAGGGGTGTGGCTTCATATCTGTCTGATCGCATGGTTCCATTGTCTGCTCTCCAGTATTCTATTCCACCTGGTGAAGAAGAACGAATAAATGTTTGTGAGACTTTACGCTCAGATACGCCCACTTGGTACACGAGAGCAAAGAAAAGCACTGATGTTTCAATTTCCCACCTTCTGTTATGACAATATCGTCCAGTTTATTCAGACAGTCAGTTCTCTTGAGGTTGCGCACATCGTAAACGCTGTACGCATAAGCAACTAGTGCCAAGGAATACACATCATCAGGTATGGCATTATCCAAGCATCGTATCCCGTTGTCAACATTCGGATCCTCACAACAAACAAACACCAAAAGTACATTGGGTGAATTCAGACACTTTTTAATGAGAAAAAGATCAGAAGAGATCTTTGACAAGGAAGAATCCAGAATTCGTACACATGTCAAAGGAGTTCAGGGGCAGGTTTGTTCAAAGATGAGTTTGGAGAATTCTACTTACATATCTTGATTCTCCTGCCTCAAGTAGAGCAGCAACGACGTAAGCTGTGATGGCCGTCTTGGAGGGTACACCTGTATTAATATAACCGCCTCGAATTATCTTGTTGTGCACCATTCCTGTTGCTGCAAAGCATCCGTCGGGATCCTGTTGGCTCTTTAGCCAATCTAATGTCTCCCTGCAATGTGGATACAATAATATCGTGGAAAATATGGAAAGTAATTTAGAGCTTTGAAGTATTTCACTGAAGTTGAATGTTCTTGTAGAGTGTGGAGAATTTGACAAACTGTCACTTATACTGGCATCATTTGCTTCATTGTCTTATTCTAGAAATACAGAACTGTGTATCGTAATCGAAAGAACCTGTATGCTTGGTAATCAATGTACGCGTAGGATCTGGCGGCTGCCAGGGTCTTCACTACAAACGCAGTTAACCACACACTTCCGACGACATCTCTTTTGCCGAAAGCGCTATATGAGCCGTCATTTCTTCTAAATTGCAACTGTTTTTGATATCCTGTAAATAAATAATAAATTTAAAAAATATTTGAAATCTTCATCTTTTGCTTGATGAATAAAATCTAAGAAGTAACGAAGATATTATTCTGTTGTAATGTAAGCTGTTGTATGTATCTCCAGCCATGTTTCTCCAGAGTAATACAACACTCACCAGCTACAAATCATAGATACCTTGCTGTATGTATCTCATTGCCTTATCTATGTGTTTGTTGGTAGTCTGGCGGGTGGCTTCTAAGTAATGCAGAACATGAACATTGACAGCCAAAGCAGCAACATTCTGTTCACCACAACCAGTTGGTAGCTTTATCATTTTATGAAGATTTTTCAGTGTGGGACCCATGACATCAGCTGCGAAGGAAAAAAGCCCACTTGGCTCACCAAACAGAATGTACCGAAAATACGTTAGTGTATCATTTTTATGCGCTCGTTGAATCCAATAACACAATTTACACAAGTTCGTAGATAAAAATATGCTACTACGTACCAACTGATGAAATATATGCATAAGCTGAGTCTTGCACAATGTTTTGTGGTAAAGAGATATTTATGTATTGTATTACTTCTTGGTTGGGACCTACAACAAAAAGAAATGTGGTTTTCTCAAGATTTCCGGAACACTGAATTGCTTTTTGACGATCGCAAACAAATTCTGTTGTTGTCAAAACTCATAAAAGGGCTGCATGATGAACCGCAACGACCGGTTGATACTTTTCTTCACACTTTGCAGAGTAAGGAAAGCTCTTGAAATAATTTACAGCTGATGCCTGATTGGACCTAGAGCTATCACTTACCCAGAGGACAGACCAAAAAACTTTCAGTTTGCTCCTGCTGCATTCCTTCTGCCTGTCCAATTAAAAAGGAAATTTAGGCAGTCGTTTAATACTGTGACAGTGTAGATCTAGTCATAACCTTATGTGATATTACGCCTTACAATGCACCAACAAACAGTGTAGCGTCCCAATGTATTCTAATGTAAAATAAGATTCAGTTACCTTCACAACAATGCTCTTTAGCGCAGAATCACGCGCGTGTATGACTCCGCTCGTTCTAATGCACACCCCTTGGTTGGACACAGCTTGTGCCTGATGAAAGCAATTTATTTATTTATTAAGTTTTCTGTAAGGTTTAAGCACCAGACAATTTTAAAATCCTGGTTTCTCACTGCTTGTTTAATCAATAATGGTACAAAACATGTCTGTGTTAAAAATTTCAATACTTGAAATGTGCACTTAATTTTAAACCTGGTAGGATAACTTGGCTTAAGCTGCAAAGAACTGAAGTGACTAATTCAAATGTGGTTTTACCATAAATGATATTTCATGCTTCCCTGTCATGAGAGGCACCAGAGTGTACTTTATTTTCTTGGTTTCCTTTCCACACATGCAATACACGGTACGTTCTTCTCCAGTAGCCAATCCGAACGCGTTTTCCATTCTTCTGGTGTCCATTGTTACTTCAAGCTGAAAGAGATCAGTGGATTGGACATTATTTGAAGTTAATATTTATTCACAACACAGTTGTCGATAAAAACATTAACCAGAAACACTCTAAAATAATGATATGTACTTACAAATAATGAAAAAGAGCAAGATTAAATTAAAATTAAATTAAATTGAAATTATGTAAAAAATTCAAATAGAATTTATGGATATGCTTCAGATTTCAATCCTTAGACGGGCTATCTAAGTCCGAAAAACATGAGCAACTGTCTTATAAATTACCTCAAAGCATTCGTCGAGATAGCTGTAGATTGCCACAGGAAAGATAAGTTCTTCATTCCTGATGACGGAGAAGGGAATTCGGAATGTCAAGAAGAAAGGCTGGAAAGCTCTGATTGATGCAGGTTCTGATATACCTAAGTACAAAAAGGAAAAGCATGTAAGTTTTGATAAGAACAATTGAGTTTTTATGAATTGATTTCTATAGAATGTATAGAATTTGTAGAATACTATTTTTATTAATTTGAAAAATGGAAATGACTAAAAATAGTATCTTTAAAAATTCTGTAGATTCTGTAGAATATTATTTTAAGCTATTTTGAAAATGAAAACTACCAGAAAATAGTATTCTACATATTCTGTAGACTACATATAATTCAATTGAGAAAAACTCAATTGTCACGTTCATACAAGACCAATACCGTAATGATGTTCTTAAGATTACCAAATCATTTACATGAAAAAAAATTCGTGGATAAAGCTATGAACTGCGTTATTGATTTTCAGGATAACAGCTGCCTATGTTTTGGAAATCATAGTTTTGTCATCTAAACTGGAATTCGAGTTTTTCAGAATTTACATCAGACATGCTCTAATGATTCTAGAAATGCTCTTAGTCCAAAAAGTGAAAAGATGCATGAACTTCAGTTAAAGGTCTGCCAAATAACACATGTTTGTTTGGCCCAAATGGACCACTATTAGACTTGTGACCCAGCAATGCTCAGGGATTCGGGTTCAATTCCCACCGGAGACAACTTTTTTGCTGAAACTTTCAGAGCCCTATAAATTCAAGTTTAAAGTGTAAATTGGATCTTGTCGAGAAAACTAGAATAACGGATTAATTTGACCAAAATCTCTGTGCTGAATTCGACAAGTATTTTTTCATGTCGCGGACGGTGGTCCTGCATAGACTTTTATTCTTAAAAAATCAGAAATAATATCGCCTGGTTCGAAATTTTAAACAAAAGTGAGTAGGCTCCTACTTTCTTACCGAGACCATCTGTTGGGTGAAGGCACACCGAATTCCCCTCCCACTCAGTCAAGGTATGAGGTAGCTGCTCGTTTAGTACAGTTGTGCCGCTAGGTCTTGAGAAAAGAATAACTATTGCTTTAAAATTTACGGTCTTACAATTATTTAGCTATAACGCAATAATTGGAAGAACATTGGCATTACTAATATTCATGGATACCAATCATAGATCTAAGTTTGAAGACAAACCAATCATCCAAAAGATTACCCGATTTGTTGTGTTGTCCATATCCACGTTTCTGGAAAGTAAAACCTTCGTTCCACAGACGGTAGTCCGGGATTAAGGGCATGTATGTCCGCAATCGTATCGCTGGATATTTGATCAGAATTTGGCTGGGTATCAAGGGCATGCGGCAACATGAATTCATTCAGGTAGGAGTCTACTGTTCTCCCTCTTGGTCTATTGCTTCTGTTGTCGTAGTTTGCTGGTGACATTCTTGCGATATCGACTGTACGGTCTGAAAGAGATTTTAGGCATCTACATTACTTGCTTTTTGACAGAGGCAAATTGGCTAACTTGTCACTTTAAACACTATTCACATTAAGTTACATAGTATATTGGAAACTAAGAATCAAATAATTTCATATCGAGATTTCAGGTGTGATATTTTTTTGCCCTGGTAAATTTATGTCTATTCATGACCCTCAGTGTTCTTCATCAATAAAATAATTATCTTTCAAAATAAAAACCCAAAGTGTAACGGATTTCATACCAAGCACCACCTCTTTCATAACAGGCTCTCTTTGTGAACATATATTGTTTTCCACTTTGAGATTACTGATGACTGTCATTCCCGACAGCTGTGGAGAAAAGATGAATGAAGTTATGTTGAGAACCAAAATATTTTACAGTTCATGAATATATCTCGATTAACAATGATATTTCTTATATATTATGCGATAAAACAATTTAACGTTAATATCGTTATCTGTTTTCGAATTGTTTCAATTCTGGAATCCTTATCAACAATTAGAGTATAGATTTTTTGAGGAGAGATAATAATATCTAACCTGGAAAGCGTCCAGAGAATCTACAAGAGATGGACCGGGGTTGTTTGAACAACTTCTCATATTTTCTATTTTACCACTTGAGGCTTCTCTTATCCTGTGAAAAGCCTGTCATGAAAGAAATGTCAGAATAATAAGCGCTTGAAATCAAGAGATTTCTTTTCTAAGATACATGGCGATAAATTGAATGTAAGTTAAAACATCGATGAAACAACGAAGAGAGGCGCAAAAACACTGCAAATACCAACTGCTCCACTTCTTCTTTTTCAGGGAAATCGACCACTCAACACTGATTAGGAATTGGTGAATTATCAAAAAGCGGTCGCAAACTCATGGGGGGTATTCATGCGTTCCTAACTAAGCCTAGTTGTCATTGAATTCTTGCAGAAAAAAATATTTCAATACAAATGAATACAAATGAAAAATTATCATCCTAAGTTGGGGCCTACTGTGTGAAAACGGTCTTATTATTGGTGGCTCGTTAGAGTCACCTTAGTGGTTGATTGGCGGTATTTGCCCCAAAATTTTGGGCAAATGGTGGGGACCTAGGAAGTCCTTTTGTGACTCTGTGAATGCAGATAGGGTAGGAATTGTACTTGCAGGTTGTGGGGAGAAGTCAATACTAAATGTCATAAACAAATTTTTTGAACTTTTTTGCACTGAGAGGCAGTGGGGAATGAAAAAGTAGTTCAAGCTGCATGGGCGTGAGGCCTCACACCCAGGATGTGAGGCCTCATGCTGCCAAGGCAATTGGAATTATTTGATCGCCTCAGTGTCATGCAGCATCACCTCAGAATAATTCCGGTCGCCTTGGCGGGCACGAGGCCTCGCACCCATGCAGTTTGAACTAGTGATCTATTCTTCTTAACGAGCCACCTGGTGAAACTTTCACAACCTGATATTGTTTATTGCCCTGCAATGGAAAAAATTTTGTCCGATAGAGCTTCAAAAATACTGGTCCATATTGTGAGTTCCTGCATCAGAGTCATCTCGTTTGGATATATAATTTGCAAAAGCAATATACTGTCATTTTTAACTTTCAAAAAAGAAAAAAAAAACTTTTTTATGTGGATTATGAAAGTTATTTTGATGACCTAACATGTTTTTTTAAAGGAGACACTTGAGAGTCAAAACAACACACGCTTCACTTGTTTGCTTGTAAACTACGAAAGTTATTGTCATTTCAATAAATCAAACATACTTTATCTGCAGTAATTACAGAGGCAGTTTGAATGGCCTGCACACTTCTATCAACTACTCCTACTGCACATAAAGACCCTGCAGCTGCACTTATCTCCATGTCAACCTGGTCTCCAGGGTACGCTTCTACCTGCAGAAAACGTGCTTCTGCCTTGGAAAAGAAAAGAAAATATTTTTCTTTTAAGGGTTTATCATGAAATCCCATTTTAGTCTACGTCGAAACAAAACAAAATTGGAGACTACTTTGATTGTTGTCCAGCTTTTTAAAGTTTAAGGATTCTTATGTCTTGTAGCATTCCATAAAACTGAGGTGTTGTAAATTTAGATCTAAGAGAACTGACCAGGGTAGAACATTTCGGAAACATTACAAAAACATTTTAGTACTAGTTTTGAACTAAGTCTGAAAAATGCCATGATCGATATATACGCAATTACCGATTTTAAACTACATAAACATACTTGGTTTTTGAGACAAGTATTTGCGTCAATCCTGACAGAATCAGCGACTGTCTCTCCGGTATTTGTAACGTAATAAACAAGAAGATGACTGATTGGAGGAAGCGGTTCCGGCAGATTGATCTCTAGTAGTACTTCTTTTTTTATTGATTCTAAGTTGTCAGCCATATTCAAATGTCTGTCTGTAATGGAAAATAAATCTAAATGAAAAAATATAATATTAGTGTAAAGTGCAGCTACGCTGCACAGGAGTAGAGCACTGAAGCAAGGCCAGGGCATCTAAAGTGAACGTGAAACACTCAAAATATTTCTCCTTAATTCAGACCACGTTTAAAGTGAGATATTTTCATAGGTATTATTCGCTTCAAAATTGTGACATGCTGTCATCGTTTTGGGGCCAAAATTGAGCACTTTTCGAGAATAAATTCAATTTTTAAATCATGGATTTGGTGAAAAAATAATCAATGATTGTTAGAGCATACATCCTTCAAATTCGCACATTTTGAATAATCAATGCAATAAGTGTGATGACTAAATTTATTTTAGATTTTGCCCTTATGCAACAGAACAAATGTATTAGAAAGTAAAAATAACCAGTTTATCAACTGGACCCCTAATTTAGAAATTGACTGTGTTAAGAAATAGGACTCCGTCATAGTTTCAAAAGTGATGGCAGCACGACGTGTGGTAGTTCGATTTGAATACTACCTGTGTTTGTGAAATGTTTCGATAGTTTGATAGTTGAATGGAAAATTACTCACCCGTTTCAACAACAGCCTGAATTGAATATTCTCTGCAAGGGAACCATCTGTAATCAGTGATCTTGTCGAAGTCGAACACCCTTCCGCTGCGTACGTTGCTGGGATATCTCCGGTAGAATCCCGCATTCCCGTCACATCGACGCGAATCGAATGGAATGGGATTCCTGTTCGGAAAGTACATCCCGATCACATCGTGCGGCTGAACCTGAGGCGACAATCAAAGTGGTAATTTGTAATTGAAGTACAATCGGCGACTGGATATTATGGTACATGAACATCAACCATCAACAGGATTTTTGTATGAATAAGTCATGTTTACTTGGATTCTGTCCACAATAGCATAGGTTCCTCTGGTCCTGTATTTGATGGCAGTTTGTCCCACCAGCTTGAACCTTGCCTTTGCTGACGTAGCCGAAGTGGAACCTGGCACAGGCCTCCACACTTGTACAAAGACCTTAAAACAACGATACTTTAATAAAATCAAGTAATTTCAATCGTTTAACAATTTGCTATGCATTATATTTGGTTCGAAAGTAGTGAATAGGAGAGTACAGTAGGGTTTCTGTGTAAGACGGGGTATTGTGCAGCCTAAATTTTCATTAAAAATATGCTAATACTGCCCAGCCAAGGGACAATAGACTTATTACCGACCGCGTACGTAGTACGGAGGGAGGTTATAATTTCACTCGTGTCTGTCTGTTAACAAGGGAGGGGGGGTGGTACTCAGGTC
>JBCAUG010245795.1:0-18495 GCA_038406175.1 Haplosyllis leylae
CCCCCCTGTGGACTGACAAACACCTGTGAAACTATTACCTTCCCCCATCCTTCGGATGCGGGCGGTAAAAATGTTAACATTGTTAATATAAAAATGCATGATTACTTATATCCACTAAGAGCACTTTTTTGGTATAAGGGCAATATTAGGCACTGCGGCATCAATAGGTCTGATACAAAGTAGCAGATATTTTTTGTGTCAAGTTTTAGTTTCTGCAAAGATAAAGCTACTCTACCACAATTTTAACAACAACTGGCACCATCATCAATCATATTGATCCTTTTAATTTGAAGAAGTTGCATGTGATTTCGAAGAATTCGAGAATATTATAACGGATATCAATGGTATCCACCGTATTTCTTTATATCAACGGAATTGAGCTGTGTGAAAAGCGATTACACAAGCGTCACTTTATAGCTGATGGAACGAACGTTCTGGTATCGTTACATACAACAAGGTAGTTCAAAATGAAACTTAAATGCGTCAGCAGTTTTCTCATTGGCCGCTCAGGCCTGCTTCACAATTACGGAATGCCTTTACTTCAAGTGAACGACAGTCTCATTGCTAATAATTATGCTTACATCAGTACTCTACTAATATTAATGAATTAATAATAATTCCCGCGTATATTTAGTTGCAATAACCTTTGATTTAAAAAGAATTAGAATTATTAATCTAACAAAATATCGGGGATATTTGAAAAATGTGAGGACTTAACTTTCCTTTAAGTATTCATATATTCGAGTTTTTCCTAAATAACACAAATCTGACATTTCTATAGAAAATTGGCATCAGGGGGTTTAAAACTCGGGAAAAATAAAGTTGCCTCTAGTGAGAATTGAACTCTAAAGGCAATCTATGGATTAGAAGGCAGATGCCTATTCCACTCTGCCACCCAGACATGTGTTGAATAGAAGATCCTTAAACCGAGCTTTGTTTCATGCTGTACTTCACTTTTTGGACTTGGATCATTTGTAGATTCAATAGAGCATGACTTTATAAGGGTCTGAAAATCTGAGACTGGCAAGGAATGACACATTGGCCAAGTAGGTATGGCATTAGAATTCTAATCCAATGATGGTTGGTGTTGTGAGTTCGATTCCCACTGGAGACAACTATTTTTTGCTGTTTTTGAAACCCCTTGATGTCAACTTGGTACAGAAATGTCAGATTTGTATTATTTAGGAAAAATTCGATTGTTTCTTGTCTTGTTACGTTTCCATTTCAAGATTGAACAAGTGTACAGTAAAAAGAATAGTATTACGATTCTGGAATGACATATATTGACAAATGACCATTATTCCCAAAGATGGAATACTTGTTGTCTCATGAAGTCATAAATAAGCAACAATTTTAATTGTGAAAAGTTGTAATTCTTGTATACATTCCCAATGTTTTGTTGTTATTTTACTTTTCAAATAGGGACTTTTTTTCCTTCTATTTACAAATCTCAAAACGTGCCGCAAATGCCAATTAACTTAAATGCAAAATGCCACGGTCTATGGTAAAGATTAATTATTAATGCTCCGATGGAAGAAATTTGCCATGGGCGTCAAGTCAAGGGTGATGACCTTAGAGAACTGTCCAACGACACATATACGTCTCGAGTAAACTCGGGAACACTGCGGAAGCTGGTTTGAAAAATACAAATATTGAAGAAATTGAAAGAAAAATGAAATTCCATTATTGCTTTCTACATAAATAGTGTCGATTTTTTTTTTAATATACTGTATTTTAATACAAACATCATTCCTGTTCTTTGATTTTATTCACTCAATGATCTGCATTTACAAATATAAAAAAAATGAATTTGAGGCAAAAAATAGTGATTTCAATGAGGGCTACAGCTGCTTGAGCTGTTTACTAGAATAATTTAATCCAGGTTAAAAAGTCCAACATTTGTCAAACATCATGTATCAAATTTGCCCAACTAGGAGATATAAATGGGAAAATATTACAATATGAACTAATTCTTTCAGGCGACTTACCTTTTACACTCGCTGACCAATCAGATGTTGCATCTCATGTCGGAGCAGACGATCTGACTCATTAAACGCTCTGTCACAGTACTGACAGATCCAATTGGAGCTGTTATTGTTCATATCTTCTTCACCATCGTCTGGCTTTCGTATCCCGTTTTCTGTTTTGCCCTTCTTTGTATTGGACTTCTTTGCAGATGAGGGTTTGAGATTGGTACCGACATTGGCTGTGTCCTTGAGGACAGGTTTGAAGACTGGTTTCTCTTTCCTGTTGTTTGAAATAATTGGATTACTGTTGTGGTCCAATTTAATAGTATTCGGGTCGACGAAGTGTACTCGAACATGCTGAACGAGCAGTTCGTGTTTGTCGACGCTGTAGTCGCAGTAGTCACACGTGAGTTCGCTTTTGATCATGTGGAAGCGCAGGTGACAGAGCAGGTTATCACGACGCACGTTGGTGTAAGGACATCTATCGCAGTGATACAGCTTCCTTGGCTCTGTGTACTGATCGCTGTTCTCATACAGATCCATGTCATCGTGCGTTCCGAACTGCGAAATTGGGTCATCACTTTCACCTGGAAAATTGGCAGCTGCGGCTACATCAGCTGGGACTTCTGGAAGGCTCAGGAGGTTAGTTACCGACTGCATGGCCAGAAGATTCGGGTTGGGCTTCAGGTGAAGCTTACGATGTTCCAACAAGAAGTTGTAGACCGGTACGGAATAATCGCAAAATTCGCATACATTGCGCTGGTGGCTGGCGTGTAACATAGCGTGGTTTTCGAAGCGATCTTTGTCCATGGAGGCGTACGGGCATTTCTCGCAGCACCATTTCTTGACGCTTGCTCTTTCCAGGTAACTCTCTCTCGTCACTTTATCCTCCCTTATGTAGTATTCTATGCCAGGTGGCATCTCGCTGAGAGAAAGAAGTGGTTTTGATCTGATTCTGATAGAATTGCCATCTGGACTTTTCACGGCTGCTTTCGCTAATTTATTATCAGTGGTTTTGTGGTCGGACTTTTCCACATCAGCTTTGGACTCCTCAACAGACTGACCATCTTCATTTGCCTTTGATTCCCTGAAACTGACTTCCATATCATCTTCCTCGTCTTCTTCGTCCTCGTCTGTTTCCTCTTCCGGTTCACAGGTGTAGTCGTTGATCTGCCTGGCACCCGGTATGTACTGATGCGCATGCACCCTTATATGTCGGTTTCGGAGTACCTTGTGATCGCTTTTGTACGTGCAGTAACAACACCTGTATTTCCCGGACTTGCTTATGTGTATTTGCTCGTGTTGTTGTAGCTCCTCTGAGTGAATGTGAGCGTACGGGCAATACTGACACCTGATCAACGTTCTGAATAAACCCATCTTCATGTCCCCATTGTGGTCAACAAATAGACCCTCCATCACACAGTCGTCGTCCTCGCCATTTTTACGAGTTCCTGGTAGAAATCTGTCCTGGGCGACAGGTGTGCTGATAATTTTCGCAGTGATCAACTGCTGCTTTATATTTGCCATTTCCAGAATGTCGCAATCGGAAACGTCGCTGATGTCGGATTTGGCTGGAGACGCTGGTGCGCACTCTCCCATCTGATTGGCGTCCAGGTGTACCTTGTAGAGCGCCGCTTGATTGCTGATGTAGTCAGGCTGGTGTACTTTGAGGTGCATGTTTAGCGAGGCTTTGTTTGAGCCTGCATATGTACAGATGGAACACTGAAAAAGGTTCTTTGGATTCGGCTTATGTCCTAGAATGTGGATTTCAAGCTCAGGTTTTCGTGCAACATATGGGCAGCTGGTGCATTGGTATTTATTCACTTTTGTCTTGGGTTTTCCTTTACCATCTTCACCGTTTTCAAGTTCATTTCCAGAATCATCGCTAGCCTCATTTGTTCCGTTCTCTTCATTCATTAATTCTCCGCCAATATCGTAGTAACTCTTGAGCTGTGTTACATTTCCATCATCATCTTCTTTACCCTTGAATTTGGATGATTCTCGTCTTCCCCCTGTGTGAACCTGAATGTGACTACCCAGAGACGCACTTCTCTCCACGTAGAAAGGACAGTAAGGACACTTGGCTTGTCGGCGTTCACTGGGAGCGTGCATTTCCATGTGCCGCTTCAATTTGGCAGGAGGGTTAGTGTATGGGCAGAGAGGACAACAATTTTGCATCGAAGTATCAGCGCATTCAACACTGTCTTCATCAGCATCGTCTTCTTCCTTCTGATCACGATCTTCTAAGTCAGTGTCATCATCATCATCTTCCTTCTTTCCTACCGATTTCCGTTTATCCTCGTAATATTCAGGATGTAAAGTTATATGCCTCGCAAGCCCGCGCTTGATTGCCGCATAGAAAGGACAATATCTGCACTTTATTGGAAATTCGTCACAGGGTTTATGATGAGACATATGCTTCTTATACTCGAAGGGATACTCCGTTTTGAATGGGCACAAAGAACAGCTGATGTACTGTTTTTCATTTGCATTAGGTGTTTTTTCTTCAATCTTCTTCTTTACCTCGTCCTCTTTCTTCGTCGACAGATGGAGCCTTTGGTGGTGAGTCACGCCGTTTCTGGTTTTAACGTAGAAGGGGCAGAATTGACATTTGTACTTTCGGTCTTCTGATGGTTCGTGGAGTTCCTGGTGTTTGACAATGTACTTCGGATCATGGCCCCTGTAAGGACAAACAGGGCAGGAGTACAATTTTGTTGGTGTGCACGATTTCTTCTCATCTTCAGCAAAAGTGTAATGCTCCTCTTCTTTAAGGTGTAACTTTGCATGGTGTTCAATTTGAGTGAAATCTCGGGCGTAATAAGGACAGTGTGGGCACTTGTTGCGCTGCTCTTCACTAGGAATGTGATGTTTCTCGTGAACTTCCATATCCTCTCGTGAACTAGACATGAATGGACATACTGAGCAGTTGATTACTTCGTCCGATGATTCGTCGCTGTCGCTTTCATTTTCAGCAGTATGTTCTCTGTGTACCACCAGGTGATTAGCAAGTCTGGCCTGGGACTTCACAAAGTAGGGACAATACGGACACTGGACTTGTCGCTCCTCACTTGCTGTGTGGAATGCCTTGTGTCTCTTGAGGCTGTGACCTGATGTTGCCAAATACGGGCACATGTTGCACTGACGTACTGCTGAGCCGTCCTCATCATCATTCAGTGTGCTATCTGCTCCAGTACCAACTGAATCTTCTTCAGCCTTTATGCCTTTTAAATCTCGGTATTCTTTATGAACCATCATGTGTTTCCCAAGCAACGACTTTACGGAGCCATAGTAAGGACAGTAGTCGCAGCGCGCCTGCCGATCAACACTTGGGGTATGCTTGGATGTGTGAGTCTTGATAAGTCGAAGGTGTGGTGTGGTGTAGGGACAAATATAGCAGGAGAAGATCTTTTCATTCGCATCAGTCTCGTCTTCTTCTTCAGCTTCATCATCTGATTCATCAGCATCGTCATCCGCTGTATCCATACTTTCCTCCTCCTCCTCAGTATCGCTTTTCTCATCGTCTCTCGTCGCTTGGTTTTTGTGTTCTTTGTGCATTTCCAAATGTCTGAATAAGTATTGTTCCTTAGTTACATAGTAAGGACAATAAGGACAGCAGGCCTGACGCTCTTTACTGGGTTTATGTTGTTTGTCATGATCTTTAATCAAGCGCGGGTATATCGTAGTGTACGGGCAGATGTCGCATCTATACTTTTCCTCCGTTTCATCTTCGTCACAAGAATCATCGTCATCATTGTCACTTAATTCTAAATATTCTTCAGCCAAAGCTTCCTCTGGTTCGTGCTCTTCATTCTCAGTGCTATTCTGCGATTCGTCCAGCCGCTTTTGCTGGTGTCCTTTGTGAACTGCAATATGTCGAGCTAACGCTGATTTCACTGTGACATAGTAAGGGCAGTACGGGCAACAGGCCTGACGTTCTTCGCTTGGAGTGTGCTGCTCTCTGTGTATTTTGATGAGTCGAAGATATTTTGTACTGTAGGGACACATCTTACATTTGTACTTATTTTCATCTTCTTCCTTTTCCTTTTCTTCGCACATCCCATCATCTGAATTACTTTCTGTGTCATCTACTGTGGATTGTACATCCATGTTGTTGTTGCTGTTATCGTCTTCATGTTCGCTGTGTAAATTGGTGTGAACCTTCAGTTTTCCACTGGACGAACAGCAAAATGAGCAGAAACTACACTTAAACGGTCGACTGGGGGAGGGTGTGTGTAGCTTAAGATGCTTGTGGATGTTGCCTTTCAAGGTGAAGGTCTGAGGACAAAGCGAGCATGTTGCCACGGCTGCTGAGACTGAGCTTCGCCGGTTCGTCTTCTTTTCAATGGAAGGAGAGCTGATCTTGGAAGAGACGCTCGTATTCTCGTCTTGATCAAGAACATCGCCATTCTCAGACTCCGTTTTCGGCAAGGAGGTGTGAACTCGTCTGTGGTTTACAATGGCTGCGTTATTTACTGCATAGTATGAACACAAGTCGCATTTGAAGGGTCTGTCAGGAGCCGGCGAGTGCTTCTCGTGGTGCGTCTCCACTTCCTTCTGAGAATGCGCAATGTATGGACACGAATCACACTTGAACCCTTTCTTCCTCTTATTATTTGGACTGGAATCGGATGCAGATGGACTTTCTCCAAAGAGCGGCTTGACTTTCCACAATGGGCTCGCTCGGTCACCAGCGTCTGATGGGTTTTGTGGTTTCTCATCCAAACACTCTTTGATCAGACCTGCTGACAGGGTCTTTTTCAGCTGCTTCTGGTCTGGACTCAAAGAAATGGACTTTTTAAATGGACTCATTCTGGATCGTGCTTGGGTTGGACTCACTGAGAGTTGCTCCGTATCTATCTTTAGCTTCTTCTCGGGTATTTCAGTCTCTGGCTCAGGCGATTTTCTATGGATGACATGGAGCATGGAATGTATTCCAAGTTCAATTTTACTCGAACAATAGAAAGGACACTTTTTACACACAAAGTCGGCATCTGGATTCAAAACATGGTGTCCCGCATGCTTGTCAAGGTTTTCCCTGGTTTCAGCTTTAAATGGGCATAAACCACAAGGAAAAGTCTGGCGACTCTTTTCTTCTGTAGAGTTGCTCTCGGAGGGCTCCATGTTTCTGGTTACGGCTTTTCTATTCTGAAAATATACACGAAGTCAAGTTCTGAAGCAGTTATTGCAACTTCTAATCTAAATAAAATGTGTACTGGCTTTCAATTCGAAGGGAAACTCATTGAAATAGCTAGGCATCACTCGCAACAATCATTTGGGATTTTCAAAGCAACAGAAATTTAAATGCTTTCTAAAAGCGATCACCTAAAAAATTGACTGATCAATTCTATGCGTAAAAAGAATCACTAATTGCACTTGGATTGGCAAACGCACGTGGTCGGCATGTTAAAATAAATGAACAAAAACAAGTAACGGAAAGTCATCAGAAACCCTACTAGTCCTTGTGCAAATAGAATAGCAGTAACTAGAATTTGTGCATGTGTTTTAATATTTATCAGTGTCCAACTGCATGACAGTATTTGTAATGGAAGTACTATGTGTGAAGCTAGGTTGAACATTTTTTATTCAATATCCCAAAATTCACAGCTGAAAGTAGTTTTGCACCAGTCAAACAAGACGAATGGCACATTCACACTGCATGGGAGCGGGACCGAGACAGGTACAGGGAACGGGACTGGCACAATAGGAGACAATGGGTCAGGTTCCTGTCCTGGACCAGTGTGAACATTTCTGTACAATATATTAGGATCCATTAATCCCGTTCCCAGTCCCTGTAGTGGTCCCCGTACCGTGCAGTGTGAATAAGCCAGAACTGTCAAGTTCCACTGGTGGACTAGTTTTAAAAGGGACAGCCTGAAGTCAGCCGTGTTCCTTGATAACAACACTACAACTGAAGCCAGATTGACTATCATTCTATTATAACTTGCTCCGTGACCTTGACAGCAAAATAACTTGTTGCATTGTTAAAAGATTGTAAATAATTTCCTCACAGAACACCGGATCTTTTGCACCACTTCATTTATTTCATAACTGTTCATAACAAAAATAAATTTTGCAAGATGAACAAGTGTTAGGAAGTGAACCGGAAACCTTTCAATGGTAATACCAAGCACCAATGATTCAATCTGAAAAAAATGTTTATCAAAATAACTTTATGCTTTTTGATGCGATTATACAATAGTAATTTAAAATTTAAAAAATGTAAACTAATGAACTAAGGGTTATACAGGTAAAACCTAAAAGTATGCTGTTATGGTAAAAATACATGTGCAAACTACCACCTATTGCAAGCATGATTCTGTTATTGCGGGACTCTCCGATCCATTCTTGACTAAATTCAGCTCCTTTATTGTGCATAAATATTTACACAAACTAATGCATCACTACAAATTCTAGTTTTAAGTGTCGAGTTTTTATATTTTTGGTGAATGTCAAAGGCATAAATTGCATATTTACAAAATCATTTGTGGTGAATGCGCGAGTGTATTCATCGTAATTAGCACCGTTAAAGCGGCACAAATAATTAACAAATGTAACATTATTTATTTCGGCAGTGCGTTTTCGCTATCTGAACGCATCTGAGTAGCACCGTGTAGTAATTGACAAGTTGCACCATTGTTGTTGCTAGAATGGCAACTGCACACCATTGCACCAAATTCACAGCACCTTGTTAGCACATTAGATTGATCAATCAAAATTCTGGAAGACAAATGATTCTCCGAACTTTTGGCATGGCACTTCGTCAAATCAATTCTTTCCTCTGGCAGAGAACGGGGGATTTTGGATGATTTGCTAAACTGAGCCGATTCAGACATCCAAACAACCTGAATCGGCCTATCTACGTTTTTTGACTGATTACATTTTTCACTCTGCTTCGGTTTACGTCGAACTCTTTCTTCTGCATCACTGCTGGTCAACACGAATTTCTTTTTCGCATACTTTTGTCTGTAGTCTTGTAACGTGCTGGCTGCCTCTTCTTCATCTAGGATAACCACCTTGAGCTGCTGTTTCCTATGTAACTTCTTACCGTGCCTTCCAATGTCACTTCTGTAGTTAGACCTGTAGGGGCAATAGAAACACTTGTATCGCTTCAAACATCTCAAGATTGGTTTGTTGTTGGGACCATTTTTTACAATTTCATCTTGATTTTCGGTTCCCGGAATGTTTTGTTTGGTTTTGCTCTCTTTACTTCCTTTGCATCTAATGGTCTCAACCTTTGCTTTCTTTGGCGATCTCGGAATGGTCTCCGCTACAAATGTTTTTGGAATGATCGATTTCTTCTTCGAGGACTGCTTTGGTTGCTGCTTTTCCTGTTTTCCTTCACTGATTTCTAACTTCCTCTTTTTGAAGGGAATATTAGCTTCCTTGACATTAGACGTTTCTTTCATTTTAACCTTTATATTCTTGACCGACTTCAAAGTATTTTCATCCTTTTCCAAGGCGTTCTTTGGTGGAGTCTGTTTCTGTTTTGTGTCACCTTTCGACAAAACTGCTGGTTTGTTTTCTTGTTCATTCGATACTTGTTCCCTTTCTCTCTCAAGTTTTTTCTGGGCCTTTAACCCTTGTCCTTTGGGTCGCTTCATCACACTTTCATTAAAAGTAGCCTTGGCCACGTCCTCACTGAGTGTGATCATTTTGGCGCTGGGATGAATTTTACGTATGTGCTTCATTATGTCCCATCTCCAATTAGATCTCCGAGGACACGCTGAACATTTATAAGGTCTATATTTCTTCCCACGGCAGTTTCCTCCGGCAAACTTCATAACATTGTTATTTTCCTCGTCGACATCATCTATTTTCTTCTTTGCTTCGCGATTTGTGTTCTGAATATTTGCCTTGCTGACGTTCTTATCATCTGCAACTACGTCTTTCTTCCATTCTTCGGTTACTTCATCTTCTTTGACATCACCATCTGACTGAATATCTCCATCTTCGTCATCTGAATTTTCATCATTGCTAGTACTTCTTTGCTTATTTTCTTCATCATCTGCAGATGTTTTTCTACCTGCTTTGACCTTACCTATGATTTTCAACACTGGGGAATTCACGCAAGTCTTTGCAGTTGCTCGAGCTTCTTTCTCTGACAGTGTAGCCACCATCATAGCTTTCCCTGGGTGATCCTTCTTTATGTGCTTTCTGATATCCCACAACCAGTTCAACCTCTTTCCGCAGTGGTCACATTTAAAGCGCTTCAGATCTTCGTGGATGTCTATGTCTTCGTTTTCGACAGCACGAGCCGATTCCGTTTCTAAGTCTCCCTTTTCTTCACTGCCCTTGTTTTCAGCACATCGTCCCTCCTGTGCGCTAGTATGCTTATTTCCATTGTAATCAAGATGTTTCTCTTCCATTTTATCGTTACCCAGTGTATCATTCTTTCCTATAAGTTCCTTCTCTTTTTCGCCATCCTCGTCTTCATGATTTTGGTTTTTCACAGTTTTGATCTTCATCTCGACGACATCATCCTCATCGCTGCAAAGTAAGTCTGCGTCCGAATCCACATCCGAGATGTCGAAATTGCCACTTTCAGGTGATTTGTTATCATAACTGGAATTTCTATGTTCATCTGTCCTCGACTTGCAACAGAACTCTATGATACTTTCCAGACTGTTTGCCCTGGCAATTTCTGGCGCGTGATGTTTTATTATGTGTCGTTTCATGTCGCCCTTCCAGGCCGATCGGTACACGCAGTAGATGCATTTGTACGGTTTTTCACCAGTGTGAAGCCTCGTGTGGCGATCAACCTACAAATCAAACAAAAACCGTTACAGTACTTTTCCTACAATTCTTAACATTGGGCATAGCGGGATTATTCACTTATTCTAATATAATGTCATTCAGACAAAACTTCAACGGTAGCAGTACCGGGAATGGGACCAAGACCAAGAGAAATGGCTTACTGTATATTATGCTGAAGTTTTCACACTTCAGTGGGAATGGGACAGAGAATGGAAATGAGACCAATGGCTTACCAAACCATTTTTGCATCTTTCCCTGGTACACTGTAAGGACATCTCAATGTGTCCTGTTCTTGGTCCCAGTGTCAGTGTGAAAACTTGGGCATAATATTGCTCCCGGTCCAATTCCCGGTTCTGGTCCCATAAAAGTTGTTTGTATCAGCCATTACACAGCGTTAAATTACTTTGTTTGCAAAGTAATTGAAATGCCAGTACAATTTCAATGTATGTACTGGATATAGGTTAAAAAATACGAAAGGAAGTTGCTTATGCCAACTACAAGTAAAACATTAAGATATCAGCATTTCCCCAGCGTGTTCTTGGCAATGATTCTGTTTTGATTGGACAAGGTGATACTTGCAATTAGATATAATGTTGATTTTGCGTTCGGATCGTGTTGTCAGAGTTTCTCTTTGTGATGTCAGGGAATCAAATTAAGCATGCGCGTTCTGAAGTGTTTTTAGGGGGTGTTCTTTTGCTACTGAAGGCAGGCCTTTGACACCTGCAAGGCTGACATCAAATGCTGAAAATGCTGGAACACGTTGCAACTCAACGGTTAAAAAAGGAATCTTCATGTACTTTTGACTACTTTACAAATATTTCAACGAAATACTATTACGAGTCCACCATAGGCGCCACATAAAAATTACGAGCAACCACAGAATCAAAAATTTTTGTACCGAATCCAAGGAACAGAATAATACAGGTCATAGAATGGAGTTGGTTTCAGAATTTGAGTGTTGTTAATAACTCAAAACTACTTTACTGCAAATGGCTGTTGCAACTTGTTTTGTTTTATATTAAGAAATACACCCACCTCAGATTGATACAATCCCAGGTACGGACAGTATTTACATTTGAACTTCCTGGCAGCCGTCAGTGAAGACAGTCTCTGCGGCTTCATTGCCTTCATTTTCATTACTCGTGGTGATTTATGCGCCATTCCTCTGATCGCTTGCTCCGTCGCCAGTGGTGCTACTTCAACTGCAATGCTTGATAACTTGACCCTTTCGTCCTTGTGGGATTTTGAAGAGTTGCTGCACTTTTCCTTGTTTGAAGTTAGAAGGCGTTGTTCAACAGGTGGCCCTGGCTGGTTTTCCAGTGTCGCAGAATTTGAAGTTGGTTTCTCAATCGGTTCGGCAACCCGTTGCATGGAAGGTGGCAGTGTATTTTCCATATCATGAACAGAAGATGGGGCAAAGACCACTTCCATCGGGACGTTAACCTGTATTGGCAGTGGAGGTGGTGATGGTGTGGGCAAGAGGGGACAGAGAGACGCGAGTGGATTACTATCGTCCTGTTGATCTGGTGGAGTAGCGTATTGTGGTGGCACAGAAGCCGACCTCATCCTCGGAGGGCTCTGGGAATCTGATGATACACTGGAAGTTGGAACTGGCTCTGGGGATAAGAGAACCTGTGTAGGTAACGACATCCCCCCGGATAACGGTGAGGACACTTCATTTGGTAAAACATTGGACACTCTTGGCCTACCCGTTGGCATATGGTGGGACCGCCTCGTGTGCATATTCAAATCGAACTGGTATTTGTACCTTCTTTGGCACTGCTCACACTTGTACCTTTTTTCCATTGAATGAACAAGCGCGTGACGCTTTAAATCGCTTGGCCATTTAGCTAAGTAGGAACATAATGAACATTTCAGTTCTTCGGGACTATATGGTCCTCTGTAAGGCTTACTGGTTACGCTTGGCACTTGTATTACTTCTGGCTTTGGCTTCATGGATAGATCAAGCGGTTGATCTTCGCAGGTTATTCTGGCAACCTGGCTGGAGCGACTACTTGGTACAGCTTCGGCTCGGACTGAGAGATTGAGAGGCTGTTCCTGCATTCCCATGTAGAAAAAATCTCGTAACTTAGCATCGTGTTTTTTCTTCATGTGCCTGTTTAGGTCCGACGTTCTCTTGTATTTGAGGCTGCACAGCGGACAGTGATGACTAGCCTCGTCTGAATGAGACACCATGTGTATTCGCAGTCGAGCTTCCGTTTTGAAGGTGATGCCACACACCGGGCAGTCTACCTCATTGCCCGTTTTCCCAGCTACCTTCTTGCCAAACGATAAGATATCGCTTCCTATTTTCTTTGTTGGCGTGAATTTCTGCACTTTTATTTCCATTTCTGTCGCAGATTTGTGAGGCCGGTAAGTAGAATCGGAGTAATTACTACCAGACAGGTCTTGGCTCGGAACAGGCTTATTTCTATCAGCGGCAAAAACGCTTTGCAGTGGAACCAGTGCAGCTTTGGCCTGTGCTGGCTTTTTCAGAGTCGACGGTGTCATTTGCTGTTTTGGATGGTACTCTTGCATGTGTCTAATTACCGCCGCCTCCCCGGTCGATGAGTAACTGCAGTACGTGCACTTGATAGGGCCGCCACCTACGTGGTTATTGATATGTCTCTCATAATTGGTCCTGGAAATGGTACAATAGGAGCACTCAATGCACGAGTAGACCTTGGATGTCGCGTGAGTTTTCGCCTTGTGAACGCAAAACTCTATTTTTCTTCCAGTTACAAAGTCACATTCGGAACATTTAAACAGCTTCTTCTTCATGTGAAATGATCGGACGTGGTTCGCGACTTTCCACTTATGCGGGTTCGAGTAATTACACAAGGCACACTGGGACAGCGGTCGACCTCCGGAACTTCCTGACTCGGTTATAAAATTGAAGGTGTTATCTGCAGGTGATCCTTCTCTTTCCTGCACCAGGAGACCCTCTTCTCGACATATGTCGCTTTCTTTGTAATCTTGGTGTGGCTGACCTTCTTCCTCTTGGGAATCTTCATCTTGGTTGCTGTGTTCGTGATAAAATTTTGGTTCCTCTTTCACTTGAATACGATCTACTTTGTCGGGTGTATCACCGTCGTTGCCTCTTAAAACCCGATCACCAATATTGTTATTGAAAGCTATTGCTAAAGTGTTACTTGCGCCGTGAATACCGTTGTCACCATTAATAGCAATGTGCAAATGATTAGAAGCGTTGCGAAGCAAATCCTCGGCTGTTTCCTCACTCATGTAGCCAGCATTCTCTTCAGAGTATTCACCAGCGCCTTTGTGTTTCAGATTGCGATGTCTCAGAAGCTTGGACTTGTACTTCGAGGCGTACTCGCAAATATCACACGGGTAAATCTTGATGACGTCTCCGTGGACGGCTCGTCTGTGCGCCAGGAACAACTTGGATTTGGTGGTGGTGAAATTGCATTGCTTACAGCGGTAGTTTCTGTGCACTAACTGCGGCACACGTCCCCTTGGCGTCGAAGAGTTGTACGTTTCACCCGTAGCCAGTGCGACACAACGTTTAATGTGACGTTCGTAGAGATAACGGTGTTGGCTGCTGTAACCACAACCACTACATGTGTGCAATAAACTTTTACTTTTAGCAAATAGACTAGTTGCCTTACCCTGCTGGGCTTGAGACATCACTGCTCAAACTGGTGCCCTGCAAGTAGAGAAACAGAAACTAACATTAGTTACTTGAAAATAAATCTGAAGCAATTTCTGTCTCAAAATAGACTCCAACATAACATTACACACGCTGCTCGACAATGGTCAACTGCGAACTGCACTTGTACATCGCTTTGCATCTGACACTGTTAGATCACATATTCTGGCATCCAACATGGAATAAATCAAAAGCAATTTATTTGTGAAGGTTGTAGCAACAATTGACATAGATGCCTAATGGCTCTATCAAATAATGCAAATAATCAATCGTGGTACATGAATTCAGAATAATGTACGTAGGATTAATACACAGCGACACGTACGGTCGGTGCTTTTCCTTTATTCCATTGTTTGGTAAAGCATAAATGACAAATCGCACAAGGGCCTCGGGAGTTCAGGTTTCTCCTAAACCTGAGCCTAAGGTGGCACATGTTTCATACATCAAGATGTATGCCAGTTTACCTTGCCAGTTTACCCTAAATGATCATATCTAATTCTTGTTGCAGCACAAATTGCCTGACAGGGCTCCAGTGATTCATGTCATTGATACTCTACATTACAGAGCAAATATTTATCAGCAAAACTTGTAGGAGCTAATCCAGTACAAATGATATGAAACACCTTAATCCCAGAACAAAGAGGCCTTGCTTCCTCAACTCCCGCCAAGAATATTCAGCCCGCTTCCTCAACTCCCGCCAAGAATATTCAGCCACAGTTGCCGTGTATAAAACATCCACGGGGTTTTCTCCAGAAGGCTAGGCATGCCAAGGCTACCGAGGCCCCCATATCTCTGCAATTTAGACATTTAGCATTGGCAAAAGCAACAAGCCAACCAGAAGGCCCCGAAGTACTTGTGAAGACTGGTGAAGATGTCAGTGAGAAAGAGGTAGGCGAGTGGGTAAAGCGCGAAGGCTTTGGATGACACATGCTTAAGTAATGGCAGCAATAGCTGGATAGAAGGGGGCTCTGAAGCAGTATCCCCTGGTATCCAAAATGGATGGTAGCAGCTAAGATGAGCTGCAGGCCCATTACCCTAACTTGAAGGAGAAGCAGTAAAGAAGTACTGCAAGGAGAATGCCGCAATGACTGATACTTGCAATTCTCTCTCCAGATGAGTCTTAGCAGTGGTGGAGGACTTTAGAGTATGTCTACAGTATCTGCAGGTTCCCAAACTCCTTTCAGTCTGCTAAATAAAGTAAGGACATAACTAGTCCATCATGTGATAAAAAATCCTTCTGCTCCGGGCGTTTAAGGTAGCTGTGAAGCAGTGACAAGTACATGTAAAGCATAAATATAAAATTGCATTTATAATTTCCAAAAATATTTTCTTGCTGTTGTAAAGTGCAAAAAAAAATGGGCAGGAACCATACCCTGTAAAAAACTTATTTCTTGGTTTCACAACCAGTTGCGCTGTGGAATCCCTGACATACTAATATTACCACCTAATGCATAATATTATGCAAGTCTACAGATAGTGTCAACAAAACATGCGAACACATCAGCCAATGATTTGGCTGAAAAAAAAAAGATTAATCCAGAGCACTTTGGCCTGAACGGCGACAGGTTCCACAAAAAGAACTTGGTTGCTTCCAAAAACACTCCTTTTTAGTATGATGCTCTGCAAACATCGCATTGTGTTACCTGTGCTGCTGCAGCTAATCCATCATAGCGCTCACCACTACCAGTGACATATTATCTACTGAAGCTACATTCGTTACACATACGATCAGCACAACGGTGTGATGTCGGTAGATCAAGACATAAGATTGCTACACGTAAGCTGTAAAGTAGCTCTTGATATGATGTAACGATAGTCAACAGGAATTGTACGGCTCACCGGGATCAGATAAGGAAGGGATAACTGATTAACAATTGGGAGACTGAATCTAAGCCTTCCATAATATTCTAAAACGACAAAAGCACATTATACAACTTTGGATTCTACTTTTTATTCGAACGATCAGAAAAAAATCTTGAAACATGGTGCTACTGCCTAAGTGCTCAACAGAGAGATGAACAGGACCAACAGTACTGTGTGGTAAACAACCTGCGTCTGTTCCTCAAGAGTCTTCCCACATAAACCCTCGTCTCCGTCTCCACATCGCCTGTCTCTAAACATCTGAAGGCGGCGATGAGCATAAACTACGCAAATGCAGGTCAAACTAACGTTTATCAAACTCGAACTGCTCTTCTGTGAGGCATTAGTTGATGAAGAGACTTGTCATGTCATGTATGCAGGTCATGTAAGCGCACATTTTGATCCCACTTGTTGGCTTTGCTGTTGAGATGTACCTGAAAGTTCATCGGGAGACTGCAGTCCAAAGATTGACATGTTTGCTACCAAGTGTTGATATCAATGAAACATGACCAGACCAGTTCAATAGCGGTGCTCCTGGGCTCTATCAATGGTTTGCGATACATATCAATATTAATCCTTTCATTCCTTTGTGCCACCTACCACTGCGGTGTACGATGACCACGCGTACAAAATTCTAAGGCAAAAAAGCTTCGAAGACGACGCAATGCTAATATGTGATAATCAAGTGTTTTGTTTGATCATACAGTTTGCTGCTGACGTTGCTTCCAAAGTTGAAAGTACAAGTGAGGAATGCTGAGTGATGCGCCACACTTCAGTAAAGCAACTGGATATTGTAAGTGCCTTAAAGAGGACCACCCAAAAGCAAAAGTTAGAAACTTACTACTGTCTTATGCTCGCAAAACGTTACAGTAAAATCGCATACAAAAGTTCAAGGGAAGGTCACACAGCCCTCGTCGTGCCTGTCTGATGTAGTTTGCTTCTACCCGTGACACTTGCAGACACTTCCAAGTGTATCCACCATACTGACCCAGCTTTACTCACTATATATATTGGCTGTACAAGTGCCATTGCTAATACAGTGGTGATTATGTCTCCATGTAGGCTACACAACCACCAACAGCAACCTGCATTATGTAGGCTGACCCAGAAAACCAAGAAATGTCCGCCATTGCTTTGTCTTTCACATTGTCTTAAAAAATATTTCCCTTTCATGTGTGTCGTTTTATTGAAGCATAATGCTGTAATTCCAATGAAACGGCGAAACAAGTTTCCTTTACCACTCACTGGGCGCAACTGATATGTAATGTCACAGATAAGCCGTGCAATTTTGAGACAAAGCAAAAATGCCAACCTTGTAGAAAACTTGGTCTAAGCTGCACAAAAACCTTACCTAGCAGTGAAGGCAACTTCTTTCTCTACTTTGACGAGGAATTATCTGATCACACCCAGGACAACCAGCTTCATCGCTCTTCGAGATCCTTCTGACACTGCTTCAACACCCCAGTTGAGGCCGCCGCTCCCTTCTACATCTTCAGCCACTGTGCGTTAGACAGTGAGGGTGCAGAAAGAAGTGGTATGAGGTCGATGGAGCTGCGGCTGTGTCTCTGATTGAAACCAGCCCACAACTGCTTGATGGTAGAGCAATGAGCTGCCTGCAACTCGCAGATGCACTGGGACCCTGGATATGGGTACTCTGCGTTGTACCCGCCCCCTTGCACCAATTGCCACTGACTGAACTTCAGGAGTGAGACTATAGACCAGACAAGAAATATGGACCAGCTTCCAAGCACCACACCCTCCTGCAAAAGGTTGCACTGGGCAACCAAGAACTTTATGCCAAACCGCCTTCTACAACACCCATGATAGAATGCCAACCCAACACCGAAAGCACGATATCTACTGCAAATATATCTTAAAAACATTCTTTCTACTTCTCATCAAAAGCGCTAGAATTTTCGGTGCCTGTAAAGGCTTTGACCGAGATCAGTTTTAAAACCATGCTTGCAATGTAACCAACATTATTAATAAGTGATGTAATTACCTGACATTTTACAGCACCTTATCTGCAGAGCAATGAGTTAAGCCCAGACAGGTAGCAGCAACAAGTGATCCCCAATTTCTGTGAAGTTGTGTGTTCGGCTCGTTTGTAACTATCATAAGCAATCAACTTCGCTGTTGTAAATACAGATGTACCTGTTGCATTACATAACAAGAAGCCCATGGGCTTTATGCAGAGCTGTTGTGACTTAAGTATATATTTTATTTATTCTTTATAACTATTAA
>JBCAUG010245906.1:0-18494 GCA_038406175.1 Haplosyllis leylae
CCAGCGACAAGCGACCCCCCTGAGTCCAATTTCTTTCATTTTCATGCAGTTTTCTGGGGAAATTTGGTCAAATAATAGATTGCCGCCCCCACCTTGGAGGTTGGTGCCCGCCGTCTGGGAAATCCTGGATTCGCCACTGGATTTCCGACATTTAATAAATACATCATAAAATAGGACACCCCAGGACAGCCCAAAGGCAGACGTCAAAAACCTCTTCCTCTTCTTCAGTACGACCGATCTGGCGATTCTACGTACATTACACACTTGGCATTTTACAGTTGTGTAAGACTTACGATCTTCGTATCATTGTCAGGATAAACGGAAATTAAGTAGACCCCACCCAATTAAACGTTTCATCTCTTTCAGTATTATTATGTGAGAAGAAAGCCAACAAGGAATTCAACAAATGTACTTTATTACAACTCGGGCCATAATAGCAGTGCATTTAAAATGTATGAGAATCCTCAGCCACTAGTCTGAAATCACTATCATGGCAACATTAAAGGCTCGTTCACACTGCGATGGCAACGACATTTAAAATTGAGTGTCATTACGTTGCCATCACAATTGGGCAGTGAAACCATTTGGTGGTGATGTCATTGCCACTGCTGTTGTTGTTGTTGTCATCGCAATGAGAACGAACCTTTACGGAAATTAAGAAAACCAAAATTAGACATTTCGTCTTTCTCAGTATTTAATTTTATCTATGGAACATAGTTACTCACAGAATGATGAAATATCTACAGGATATATTATTGAAATCAATCAAGTTCTAAACGTCAAAGGGAAACTATAATTAATGCGTTAGTACCGTTGGGAACCGGGTTACAAAAGCAAGAACGCGCAACCAGTCATAAAGAAGTGACGAAAGATGTATTCCAGATGGCTTTGAATTCTTATTTGCAAATCCCTGGTGTAGCGAGTACAGTGACTCCTAACCCAAATAAGGCCTCGGAGGGCTGCTACAAACAAGTCAATTGACTCTATAGTTTAAGTAACATTGGATCTCAAAACTTATCAGCGGGGGAGACTATTGAAAATATGTCATTTTATGCTCCAGTTTATGGTTCATTGCCAACAAAGTATGACAAAAGACTTTCTTAGTAGGTACAATTTAATTTATGTTCACTGATAATTTGTAGATATATTGAGGTAATTTTCTAATGATATATTACAGGCCCTAGAAAATCGATATGTAATTGAGACATACGCAATGGTGCAATCACTTTAACATTGATTTCTAGTTAACGAAGATGATAAACTATCTCAGTGACAAGATGCGCTTCTTGTTGCAGGAGATGAGATCACAGTAATCTTATTTGCTCTTGTAATTAAGCTCATCCCATTTACTTATTCGCTTGCTTCATAGCCAGTATTGTGCTCAGTTGGCTCTTTAGTTCACAGGACAGGTTCAAGATATGATACAAGTTTTGTTTCCAATTTTTGTACAACGTAAATATATTTTTTTCATAAAATGACCGACAATTTTGATGAATTTCTGAACATATTGTACTGTTTAATCAACTTTTATACTGTGAAAGTCCTCTGACCTCGAGACATATACGAAGCATGTGTGTACCGAGTTTTTCACGACAAGATCAATTTGACATATTTAACCTGAATCTACATCTTAGCAAAATTAACTTATCAAAAAAAGAAAAGAAACGAAATTGTCTCCAGTGGGAACCTCTCCAGAACCGCATGTGATCTATGCTGATGCCTTTCTCACTGTGCTAATTTGATATTTTGTTGTCCGTCTGAATCTTATTCTTATAATCATACAAATGATCCAGGTCCAAAAGTAAAATGGCGCATGAAACAAACTTCAGTTAAAGATCTCCTAAGTAACACATGTTCAGCTTTTATCACAGTCACAAAGGTATCATAGTGCATCACATGAAGTCTTGGGTTCTATCCCCACTGAGGCAATTTCTTTTTTGCTGAATTTTTGGCTTCTGTTTTCTTGTGTAAATTCAGGCTTAAAATGTAAAATGTGATCTTATCGTGAAAATCTCGATTGCGTAGGAGGCTGGGACTGAATTCATTTTGCAATGCACATCATGGTGCTCAGTTTACATCAAACAAGAGGTAGATCCTTAACAACAATTATACCTGAAATATTATACAGGTGACCTGACAACAGGTAAACACCTTTGATGTGACACTTGATGTGACACTGACACGTATGTGTGTCATTTTTCGATTCCTAACAGCTGACTGTCACCATACGCATAATTGTCAAAACAATCTAGTTTTTCACGATAAGCATTTCTGACAGATCTGTCAGATCTGACAGATCTTTAAGTGGATTTCTACTCCTTACTGTTGTTTGTGTTATTTATTTTACAATGTACCTGTAATCTAGCAAGTACTAGAAATGTTGAATAACCCTTATATTTAAATTCTAAATTGTAATTATTCTTAAAAATTGCCTTTTAATATCTGTCAGTTCTGACAGATCTGGCATATTTGCCTATCGTGAAAAACCCGAATACTTTGAATCAACAAGTCGGTTAGCATTTGCTTTGGCATTTTCTCGTGTTCAATATCAATGGTTTTAACTTGATAAATATCGTTTTTAGGAACAAGTGTTCTAATGTGTTCATGTGTGACACAGACCATTACCGCTTCATGTATTTCAAACAATACTGAAGGTCAAAATAATACCCTTGGAAGAATCATCTACTTACTAGTGATTTCAGTTATTGTGGAATTTTAAGAACAAACTCTGGAAATTTACCTCTTTAGAAAGTTGAAACATTTTGGTACATTCAACATTAAAGCCTTGTTCACGTACCGACACCGAAATTTCGCCTGAAAGTTTAACATTGTCCAAATTGTGACGTGCATTTTGACAGGCAGAATAGGTGCGGAAGTGCCAATCACAATTGACACAATGTTAAAAATTTAATTGGCCGATTTTCTGTGTCGGCACGTGTGAAAAAAGCTTAACAGATAACATTTTTTCTGCCTGCATAGTTAGTTTGGTGGTTTTTTAAAAATCATGTTTCTGTGTGCACAGGTGGAGATGTCCCTATTCCCTGATGAAAAGCAAGCCATTAATGACAAGGACCAAGGCTAGGACAGGGCTGCACGGGAACTCAGCCTCAGACTGAAAGGCTTTCCTGTGGATTATATTGTTGATCGAAGTAATAAATTTCAATACAAAATAGATGTCACTCATTGACTGAAAACTCATTCCTTGGAACTTAATTTGCACATAAAGATGGTTAAAGCGTTGGATGGTGGATTTTTTTCGTCAAAACAAATTATGGTAGATCTAGCTGTTATTTTGTAATTCTTGTTCTAAAGTAAAATCCGTGCTACAATAATTCCCTTATCCACAGGTCGTATTCTGACCCAGTGCCTGGTGAAACATCTTCTGAACCGATGACCATAAACATGAAATAGTGCAATTCAATTTTTCCATGGTATTTTTTCACATCATTTCCATAGTGTAAAGAAACAAGGTATTGGTATAAGGCTAGAAATAAAGGTTGATGAAAAGGTAACTGAAACCAAATACCCAAAAACTCCCAAAAATGGTGCGAATATTTATTTCACCATTAAACGGCATCATTAAATATTTCATGTTTATGGTCACTGGGTCAGAAGATTTTGCACAAGGTACTAGGTCAGCATCCCCATATGAATACGACCTATGTTATCTGTAAATGAAGAGAAACACCCTGCTGGACGATATGTCAATTCTGACTGATTCGTAGTTTTACAGTGGTTGTCAATGAATACTTTTTTGCCATCTTTTGGATACAAATTTATCATTGACCTAAAACAATGTTCTCACAGAGAACCATTGCGACCTAATCTACGAACCAGTTAGAATTGATAAATCTTCCGTCAGGGTCAGAAAGCACTTCGGCTGTTGGCATTCAATTTTCCATAAAATTCATTAACTTTTTGAGCAAACAAGCTCTTCACAGAACTTAATTATTTCATATTCAAATAACTTATTATTAGCCCTTGCAAAGAAAATAAAAATTTCATGCCGAGATTAAACAACTTACATTCAATAAATCTCGGCTCAAATGGAAAGATGGAAAGATGGCACACTAATGCTGGCTACTGGTGACGTCACTGACGTCACTTGATAAAACAGCCAGAACATTTTGGGCCACAAACTCTTGGTTGTTTTCCGTAATTATCCAATCTTGCCAGATCTCAGATCTGGCAGTTCTGGCATTTATGTGTTTCAACTTAAGTTTCGTTTTCATTTTCTTTTACTTTTTTTATTTTCACATATCATTTCTTTAAAGATAAAATGAATTGCAAATGAGTTATATTTCCCACCAAATCTATCAGCGACTCCAACAATAAATGAAAAGACGTAGGTGGTAGAAATGTGGACTTCGTGTTGTTCGTAATTAACCTCGAAATGACGAAGCTGACTGTAAACGAGCACGCAATAAAAATGTATGAAATAACGGCCGGTTTAAACTACATTTTGAGGCCACGACTTACTTTCGCTTGCAACGGACTGTATGGGAGCTTGTAATTTTATCGCAGTCGTACAGTGTGAAAACTTCCATTGAGTCCTGTACAACCCGTGAGTTGCGAAAAGAGAAATCGCAGTCGCAATCGCACAGTGTGAAAGGACCTTAAGTGAAATAGTTCTCAAAGTGTCTCTTTCAGTGAGTGATATGTTAAAGCGATGGGTTTTACTGATGTAATAAATCTGTCTCCTGAGTTTCCTACCGATTATCAGAAGTAAAGATCCTCCTGCTGCAACAACGACAGCATCTCCATCACAGCTGACTCCGCACTGCGGGTGTTCCAAATTACCGGCAGTCAGTTTGACACATATTTTCTACTTTCAATCTCTTCAAAACAAGATAAATTTTGTTCTGAATGTCAATTTGACACAAAATATGTAGAATTTATTTGTGCAACATTTGGTGCACAATAGAAACACTTTACTTTCTGGGGTGAAAACAGGAGACTATGTGGATGACGTTGAGGTATGGAATTCGGCATATGAAGACACTGAGTTAATGGAATAAAACACGCACAATGGAGTTTTTCCTAAATAGAACGGAACTATCAGTGAATTCAGGGAATCAGACAAACCACTGAAGCATGAAATAGTGTCAGTTAAAGACCTTCTCTGTTACCAGTGCCCTTGTGGTGCTGAGGTAAAGTGCTGGTTTCTCACACAAGAGATAGTAGGTTTGAGCACAGCAATCCTCTTTTTGAAATAATATTACTTTTGTCCCTTAAAACATTTCGGAAAAACTGGACTGGACTGAGATAACTTGAACATACGTAATGTTATTTGACCAGCAACAGTGTAAAAACTAAGGCTGAATATTCTACTAATAGCAGTTTACAAAAGTGAAAAACTTGCAAAATGAAAGTACAAAAGCTAGAACTTTCCTTCTTTTGTTTCCCTGAAATGACATTTTTCGTCAAAACGAAACCGAAAAATATCATATTAGATGTGAGGAATACAATGTATGGGCCGCAGGGGAACCTGTTCCTGGCTGGCAAATCCGTGTCCAGATTTAGCTCTGAAATTGAGATGTCACACAAAGATACCCTGACCTGTCCAATTCTGACACTGAAGACTCGCAGAGAAGCAGAAACCCGAGCTCAGTGGACGTAAGGAGTAGATTATCTACATAAATCCGAAGACGCTGGAAAGTTTCCTCGAGAATTTATGCTTGACATCTTCATATCTCTGTCAAAAGTGTTAAGGAAAATTTAATACATGGACCAGGGATTTGTTCTCGATTCGGTAGCAAAACAAAAGCATCAATTTTGTCCAATCAATAAGCATCTAGATATCCTTTTTCACCTCACCACTGCCAGACCTTCAAGAGCAAACTGATTTTTATATTTTTTAAACTAGATATTGAACAAGTAATTTTGAGAGGCAATTGCAGTAGCTATATTGAGATCCTACTCGAGGTTTAAATGTCAGTAAGTCCGTGATGATGCATTCCAGTACTGTCATTAACAATCCATCAGACTTAATGCTCTCCGACTTCTTTACTCAAGAAGGAAACTTGCGACATGAGATTTGTAGAACATTAACCGTGAAAGGTGCATTGGAGTTTGCTGAAGGTAGAAACAGCTGCTATTCCTGGGCACGTAACCATCGGTACCGTCACAAAGCGAAGCAAGTACAGGTTTTCTTCAGTGAAATATTTGCCTTTCCTCTTTTTTTGTCCGGATGGTATTTACAAGTAAAGTTGTAAAGTTCTTTTACCAGCATCTCTGTGAAGGTATTATTTTCATAACTTCTCTCGCATTTACATAAGCATGTATTTCTATTCTGATCGCAATGTATTACAGTTATGTTGCGCACAAAGTAACCAAGATATAAATACTGGAAAAGTATACCTCCTGAAGCAGTGCTAATAAATTGACATTCTAACAGTTACGGGAGGGCACCCAAGAAAGTGAAAGTTATTTGGATAATATTATGAGCTCATCTTTGAAATGTCTTTCTTTTTGGGTGTGAGTTTCGGAAAGTTAACACCAGCATGAAAAAATTCTTTGACATTGGTGTACTTAAGTCTTTTTGATTTTACATAGAAAGAAGCTTGGAAGAGCATCGTCAAAAGAAAGTGTCTGTCAATTTTGGAAAAATAATTTGAAACACTGGCACTTCCACTGGTTTCTGGGCCGAACCATCTGATAAGGGACCCCACATGCCAAAGGTCTGTGTGATTAATTACAGGATTTGTTTCCAAGGTGATTGATCTGATTGAACTTCCTGTCTGTAACACATGATCCTCAATGTCGGTAAATGGGTCGGACAAGCGCTGGACACGAGCACAAACATTTCAAGTTAATGATCGCTTCATTGATCTCAATAGCTGCTAAATAGTGTAGTTCAAGGCCATAGAAGGGATGACCGTTTCCTGGCTAAATCACATCTGTGAATCGACTTAAATTTCAACAAGTAAAGAAAGATTTGTCTTGGTCTCACAATCTTTCGTTTTGATTAAAAGCGAAGAGAAGGATTAAGGAACAACCACCGGTTGGGCGGGATGGGTGTGGCTCAGACCTCGGTCTCGATCTTACACCCAGTCCTCGGGCTTCAGTGTTCCTTTTTTGACCTGCCCAAAAGGCATTTTTGCCCTCCCCAAGTGAGCCTTTTTTTCTCCAGTTGGCCATGTTGTTTCCTTGGCAGCAGAGAGATGCTTAAACTTCACCAAGTCCACCCTAGCTGGGGTGGCCACAACCCAGCCCTGGTGGACTCGGCTAGATCTGCCTGCCCAATCTAAAAGGCTCAGAAAGAGTGTTTCGTCAGATCAGACCATGTTTACATGCAAATTAAAGTCTGAGCCCACCCAACACGCATCAGCGGGTCAGAATGACAGACAAATGTGTTTGTTTCAGTAGACCGTAGCTCATCCAAATGTCATATCATAAAGGGTAATTGGAAAAAAACTGCCTCCAAATGCAATGTTCATAATTGCAAAAAATTCAGCAATCAAAGTTTCCGGCCTTTGAGCGTAGTTGATTAGTTACCCACGACAACTTCCTTAGTCGAGATTTCCCTAAAATGCCAACTTTCTCAACAATGCCGTCAGGGTGAAGATCAAAACTAATTCGTCAAAAATCTGTTTCGAGTGGGGTTAGAACCAAAGATCTCTTGCGCAACATTGTGAACAAAATACCCAGAAAGAAAAGAACAACGTGTATCCGGTAGCAAATTATGTGTTTGGACGGTTTGTCCTGAAACTGGTACATTCATGTTTTGGCCCACGTGCAACAATGAGCAGCTGTAATACTTCTTACCAAATTAGGTAATTTTGCTGGATTCAATTTTTTAAATAGAAGCTGCTGAAGTGCTTCCTCTTACACAAAATAACCTGATAAAAGTTGTCATGGAATTGCAATGAGACAAGTTTTTTCCGTATCACACAAAAATGGCATGGTTTCAATTAGGGTATTCTTGGCTTGAGTTATGTTTCTATTAGTTGTATTTCTTGAATTTATAAAGTTACACAAAAATCCCAATGGTACAAAGTTCTCTGCGTTTTGTGGATATATTCGACAAAAACAAAGAGGTTAATCACCCGAGTTTTACATTTTGAGACAGAATTTACGTCAGACATGCTTTAATGATTTTTCACAATGTGAAATGGTGCATGAATCAAACTTCAATTTAAGGTCTTCCAAGAAGCACATACCTCTGTGGCCTATCTGGATAAGCATTCAACCTTAGATCCAATGATAGCCAGTGTTGTGAGTTCAATTCTCAGGAGGGGCAATGTTTTGCTGAAATTTTTTTAACCTCTTGATGTAAATTCAGGCTTAAAATGTAAATGTGATCTTATCATGAGAAACTCGAATGGGTGGTAACAAGGCAAACATAAATTCTATTTTTAACCGAATTGATCATTAGATCTTCGAATTAAACTCTACTAGCTCCAGGCCATTATCAGTGGAATCCGGGCGGCCGGTTTATGTCCGTCGAAATGCGGTGTTTCCAGGGCGTAATGTCAGTGCCGATTGAACGAGATTACCTAACGTCGGTACTAAACACCGCTTAGTGAGATCCCAACGATCCGTTTTACTGTCGTTTTAAAGCCAAACTTTGGTCTGAATGCCTGTTATTGATGACATTGCGGGTTTTGTGGATTTGTCCCTGGAGATGAGATCACTTGATTGCTTGTTTGTCTGCCAATTGTAGTAATCGTAAGCTATACACACTGTCTGTGTAATTGACGTTTATTTGTGTTTAGTGGTAACTGATGCGAATTTTGGGAATTTGCCTTTTTTGAAGTGGACAAAATTACATAATTCCTGATTATAACAGTAGAAATCCCCCGGTTACTCGGTTACTGGACAGCAATCTGGCAGAAACGTTATCATAAATCTTTTTGTTTTTTTAAATTTTGAATATTTTACTACTTGCAAACATAATACTCCAACTGCTACCAAATGAACAAACCTGAGAAACATTGTGATGGAGTTTTTCCTAAATAGAACGGAACTTTCATGGAATGCAGCGATTTCTGAGAATCAGACAAATCACTGAAACATGAATAAGTGTCAATTAAAGATCCTCTCTTTTACTTGTGTCTTTGTGGTGCTGAGATAGAGTGCTGGTTTCTTACACAAGAGATAGCTGGTTCAAATACAGTAATTCCTTGTAATTTTGTTCTTCAAATTCTGCAGAATCTGTAGAGTCTACAGAATTCATTTAGAACAAGAAAGTCCTCCTGCGTGAACGCAAGAGGCATACCGACTGCAGCGTAGCAATTACCGGGGATAAAAAAAAGAAGAAAAAAATTCAAAAAAAAAAAAAATTCAAAAAAAATTTTTTTTCAGGGGGTGGGGGGTCCCCCAGCTGGACTGAGTACCCCTCCACTGGACTGGGTAACCACACCCCCACCCCCCACAGCTGGAATGGGTACCCCCCCAGCTGGACTGGGTACCCCCTGTGAACAGACAGACACCTGTGAAAACATTACCTCCTCTCGTACTACGTACGCGGTCGGTAAAAAACTGTAAATTGCAAATAAGTATCCTTCCATTTTCATGAATAAACAGAACATTCTGGAAAAAAAGTGGAGGTAAACTGAGACAGTGAAAGAAAAGAAATCGGGCATGTTCTCGTGAGTTGGTGATCGATGTTTCTGACACTGACTTATTTCTCTGCTGACCGAATTTCGTAAACTAGATTGCTCCTGATTCAAAGCAGATCTATCTTGATTTTCGATTTCTAGTAAAGGCTCGTTCACACTGTGACGACAACGGCAACGGAAACTGAATCATTTCTTTTCGTGTTGTATTGGTTTCTATGGAAATGTTCACATGGGGATTTGTGGCAACAGTAATGACAATAACATCATTATCAAATAGGTTTTATGCCCAATTATGACAGCAACGGCAACAACACTAAAATTAAAATGTCGTTACCGTCGCAGTGTGAATGGGCCTTAAAGGCAACGGAAAGAATGGATTGTATTGGACCCTATGGGTTGCCATTGCCGTTGCCACAGGTCTCCATGTGAATACCTCCATAGAGACCAATACAACCCATTCTTGATTGAAAAATATTTAAGTTTCTGTTGCCGCTGCCACAGTCAGTGTGAATAGTTCTTTAAAGCTCGTTCACACTGAGCTGCGGCAAAGGTAAAGGAAATTTTGTCGTTGCCGTTGTCATTGCCGTCACAATTGGGCATAGAACCCAATTGATGAAGACACCTTTGCTGTTGCCTTTGCCGCAGGTCTCCATGTGAACAGATCTATAGAGAATATTGTTACCCATTCTTGAAGGAAAAAATATTTCCTTTGCCGCAGCTCAGTGTGAACGAGCCTTTAAAGTGTCACTAGAACCGTCGTCTTGTCTGCAGCGGAAATAAACAGCTGTAGAAAAGTTTGCTGAAGTAGTCTTATCTAGTGAAGCGCTTTTTGTGTTTTAGAAGTTGGAATCCGAAATGACAAAAGACTTCATTTCAGACACGAAAATAGGTGCCTTGGATCGGGATCACGCATTAATATCATTCCGTCCTTGGTTGCTGAACTTATTTCCGACGAGAGGAAAAACAGTAACATAGTTACACATATCAGTAATACCCTAACAACCGTTGTTGTTGACTGCAAGTGAACTAAAACATTTTGGAAAATACATTTTCAAATTTTGATCTAAAAAGTGTTCGTGTCACAGGTAATCAACTGGAATCATGGTACAAGGGACCATCTATCTACGCATATTCGCTTACCCAATTGTACATAAAAAAGTAAACTGTAAATGTGAAAAGCAATCGTCAAATATGCGCCTATTTTGAAAACTTATTATTGATGTTTTTTGTACAAATGTGTGACACAAAAGAACAACACAAAAGAACGGTTGTTCTCTGTGTACAAAACACACTCTTTCTGGTATTTTTTCTACTTGCACTATTGATAATTCACATATCGACAGGAGTGTTTCTTACAAGCATTCTACGCACGCTTTTATCTCATTAGTTACATCACTGTAGCACCGAGGTGTGCAGGGTGTAACTCTTTATCTATTGACAGGGAACAGCCAATCATTAGCCAGGTGTTACACCACGGTACGCATGTACACGAACGCTGTTCATTGATAGGGATCCACCAATCATTAGGCAGGTGTGAATATCAGTTACATCCTAGTTTTTTTTGATAAACAAGGAGGACAGATGTTTTGTTTCTAAATGCAGATGCAGACAACTAATAGTTAAAACCTTTTAAAAAAAAATTTGGAGGATATAAGTCTTTTCCATGAGGCCACTGAATCCCTTGTTTTGGACTTCTAGTGACGCCTGCACTGAGTTTCAAAGACAGGGTGGATTTCTTATTTGCATGCTTTCTTGCTTGTGGTCTGCTCCTCAGATTCACCTCTGGTGCAACACCTGCTGACTGTATAAAGGTCAGTTAAAATAATAGTTAAAAAAATTAAAAAAAATGTAAAACTTTTATTTCTGCGTGTTGTTTGCTCTTAGCTAACATGTGTTGAACAATCAAATACAGACTAATTTAAAGCAACAGGAAACTCATCAATTAGTGTTCTTATTCCAGGATGTTTTTGTTTCTGTTTTACATCTTACATCAGATGTTGCTTGACAGCATGTGATATGTTTTACATTGTCTTGTTCTACACCGTGTTACTGTGTGTTTGAAATTACATGTTGTGTTACGTCATATGTTCCTTTGCACCATGTGTTGTTTTGCATTATGTGCTGTTCTAAATCATGTGTTGTTTCACATCAGGTGTTGTTTTATATCATGTGCTGTTTAACACTCACATCATGTGAGACACTGTTGTTCTGCATTGTGTTGTTTAATGTTGCATGTTATACATTATGGTCTGTTACATCATGTGTTCTTCACGACCATATCTTCTTCTGCACGAGACGTGATTGGCATCATGGTTTCCTTCATATTATGTCTTGTTTAACATCATACATCATGTTCTGTATTCCTCACCTATTGTTTAACATCATACTTTGCTTCACGTTTTGTATTACTTTCTGTGTACCTCACGTTTAGTTTTATTATACTTTCGGAATAGTATCCCCTCACTGATGATTCTTTCCCTAATATCACCTCGGGTTATCTATGAATATTTTATACAGAAATAATAATCCGCACTTAATCCCCACAACGTGTACTTACTGCACCGTGTGTTTCATAGAAAGAAGTTAGAAAAAACAGGAGGATCTTATTTTATACACGTGTTTTTGAATTAACTGCGCAACATCATTGAGTTTGTGAGTTTATTGTGTTGCATAAGAAACGGAAAATACAATACACCCCTTTGCTAGACTGGCATGGTCTATAGCTAGCCGAGATACCCTGTATGTATAGAGCGCACCTCTAGTAGAACCAGAGTAGAATAAACGATAACTTCTCTCAGAACCCGAGTTGCTCACCTTACACTCCCAAGTAACACATGCGTCAATAGATGAGATGAGAGCATCAGATCCAGATGGCTAGGGTTCCAGGTTCAATTCTCACTGGGTTAACATTTTGTTGCTGGATTTCTTTTGTTTTCACATAGTAAAGTCTGTATTGCCAATTTCGATTATTTTGTGAAAAACTGAATGACTAATGCAATGTTTGAATTGTTGTGAATAGAATTTAAGGTGTCCACGGACCTCATGGGCACAGCAAAACCTACTTGGTAGCTAGCAATGCTTTCAGCAAATTACTGTAAAATTCTACCGCTTTGAAGACAGAGAGGTAGGAATCTTTTATCAAAGAACCAAAGGAAAACAGACCTTCTGATTGAACCATTTCTTTTGCTTTGTTTTGACATATATCACAATAAAAACAGGTTAAAAGAAAGATAAAAGCCTACATATGTGAGACATACACACGTGTTTGTTTTTTGCTGTGGTTTCAATGGTAAATTCTACTTCACGTTCACAATGTGTTTGTTACCCCCGGCATTTTTTTGTTTGAATTTTTTTTGTTTGAAATTTTTTTTTTGAATTTTTTTTTGAATTTTTTTTTTGAACTTTTTTGGAAATTTTTTTTTTGGGGGGACATAATTCCCCGGGCATAGGTCAGCTACGCAGCGGGCGGTATGCCTCTTGCGTTTACGCAGGAGGACCTTCTTGTATATAAAACTACTTCCATACGATTATTGTCTATAACGTTTTCTGAAATACTATTGTTTTGACTTGAGCTGATTAGTTTTAAATTGAATTTTGGATGTTTTCCCTCAGAAACTTTAAATGTAAATGGTTTTTTCACCTTGAATCTTAAAATAGACGTTATCAAATTAAATGAGATAAAAATATTTGACACAAAACTGAATAAATTCTAAAACAAACCAATCACATGTACTGGAAACGATCACTTTTAAATTTTTAGAACACACATTTCAAATACAGCCTGATTTTGTCCACACGAAATAAAAGCAAAAGTGATGTTGCTTCGAATATAACTCATTGAGTGCTCACTTTCTATATGTATCTTAAGATAATCAAATCAAGGCTCGAGCTACATTAACATGAAATATTTTCCACAAATATTGACTCTTCATTTCTTGTTCCCGCATCTAATTCAATAAACGATGCTATAGAGCTGTTCAGTCTGTATCTATCTCTCCCATTGCACTACAGAAAGCATGGGATTATCTAATTACACAAACTGAATTACAGTCAATCACTGGCTTTATGAAGCCACTTCTTGGAAGAATTAGCTGGTGGCCTTGTGCTCTACTTGGAAGTGAAAGATTGTCTTTGGTTTTCTCTGAGGTATTAGAAGTGATAGTATTGAAGAATGCGAAATAAAGTGCTTCTCAGCACTAGATATTTTTGTATGCTATTAGAGTCAGCAGAACTAAGTTGCTTATTTGCACTGATTAGAAGGACAATTTTTTTTTAATTTTGGGGGACATAAGTCCCTTTCGTGGGGCCCTTGATACCCCTGTTTTGGACTGTGAAGTCTGCCCTGGGTTTCAAAGCCAGGGTGGACTTCTTGCTTGCAAGCTTCCTTGCCTGTGTGCTACTCCATAGATTCACCTCTGGTGCGACACCTGCTGACTGTATATAGGTCAACATGGCAGCCGAGCCATTTCGATCCAAGTACCTGCGAAGGACAAATATTTACGAGAATTCTTAATTTTAGCTGAACCAAACCAAATGTACAACGCATCAGAGTTCAGACATCTAGAGTGCGTAGGATTGCTGCCAACTTGTTTCCTTTCGAGATTTTAATAAGACAATTCTTGGAATAACAAAGTGAGGAAATATTTCACCCCGTTCAGGAAGTGAAAAAGAAACTTGAATTTCCAAATAATTCTTAGTTTGTGCGTTTCCGTATTGCTAAGATCATGTGTCTTTGCCCTTCAAATTTCCTGTCCTATTTTGAACGGCGTGTCTGGTATCATTTGCTCTTTTGTTTTCGTATTTCGCGGAAATCCTCTTAAGATTATATGATTTATTGCTCCAGAAGTCGAGTTCTGAAACAAGAGAATGAGATTGGTGTTTCCACGTAACAGAAAGGGACAGAATTGACGTCTCAATTGACGACGTTGCGTGATAAGACGTTACGTCGAGATAACATAGGTCGTTAAACTTAGTTGCTTATGACAGAGAAATGGAAGATTGATCGTGTTCCTGTTGTTTTTCAGGTACTGTTTACTACGTAATGAATAGAAGATGCTGCAGTTGAGAATTCCGTAATGAATTGCATGAATCATCAAAGCTGTATCTCCTTTTGGAATTTGTTTTCATCCAGAACAAAGATATTTCGAGAAATAATACGATAGCAATGATAATGTTTGCTGTGGAACATCAGCACCGACACAACCAAACTGCTTCGAAAATGATGTACATTCTTAAATTATTTCAAATTAATTTCATAAAACACTTTTGTACCGTTTATTTAGAGTCTTTTAAATCTCGTTCATTATCTTCATCAACAACAGATTCATCTTCAGTTGAATGGCGCAATAAACCATGCAGACACACCACATTGTCTGCAGGCTCTGCAAATCAGATACTTATGGATGATTTCACTTTCAGTTGAGAAATTGTTATTTGGAACAGAGGGAGTGTATTTCGTTTATATTATGTGCGGTATGGACATCTTGTCATTAAGAATCATGAGAAATTCTCAGAAACATGAATTAGGTTCCAAAAAAGATATATTTTATGTTTCACTGAACTTTATGTTCTCTCAATCGTTCTTTTGATTCGGAGTAGATTGAAAATTTGGTAGTAGTTCTAAGTTTGATTCAGAGATATTTCAACATACATCTGATGACAGAAGTCCAGATAATTATAACTTAATGTGTGGCGACAAAAAAAACCGAGTATCACTTACAAGTGAAAAAGGCCGAGGTTGGATTTAATAAAAATTCCTTGGTCATGTGAGAAATAATTTTTCCAGAACTTTCGCAGCAAACTTTAGATGGAAATATCAATGCCGAAAGTACAACCAATTGTTACACACCCTTCAAGATATTGTTGTCCAGGCAACATTTGGATAATAAATTATTCCATATTATAGTTAAAAGGCACACCATGGTAAAAATGAACACAGCAACAAAACCACTACGTGAATCTATGACGTCATGAACATAGTCCAAATACTGTCTCGTAATAAAAGTTCCACAATGCACTTCTTTTCCTAATTAAAGTTAATTGCCCTTCAAAACTTTACAACGTTTACATTAACTTGGCATGGTCAATTTTTGTTAGAGAAAAAAAATAGGATTTGATTGAATCACATAACAATAAGTAATCAGTGTAATTGGCTGATATTAAAATGCTTATTTTATATTTTACAACGCCATGAGACAGTATATGGACTACGTTCATGACGTCATTTTTTCATTTTTCTAAGCTTCCGTTCTTCCATGACGAACAGATTCCCTTCACATTGTGAACAGAGGTATTTTGTTCACCGTTCAGAATAGATTATTATTTCAAGACCCGGAGCGAGTTGCTTTACTTAAGCACGGGTTGTATTCAGCATGGTATGCGGACCTTAGTGCCTGGCAGAAGTTGTATGACGTGATGACCAATGATAGAATATCAATAGGAAAAATGGCACCTTGAGTTTTTTCACTATTTCTAGTTTAATACAAATCTATCAGCTAATATTTAGTAATAAAAAACTTTGGCATACTTTTTCAACCAAAAGCAGTATAATTTATTG
Organism: Haplosyllis leylae; assembly: GCA_038406175.1. Taxonomy (NCBI): domain Eukaryota; kingdom Metazoa; phylum Annelida; class Polychaeta; order Phyllodocida; family Syllidae; genus Haplosyllis; species Haplosyllis leylae. The sequence goes on from JBCAUG010245906.1 coordinate 16,120, forward strand.
TTGGGTATTTAGCCAATGACTCAATATTCCTCTTGCTTCCACATGCATACTGACCAGTGGTCCGATATGGACTATGGGTCAGCAAACAAATGGAAGCAAGAGGAATATTGAGTCATTGGCTAAATACCCAACAATGAATTATACTGCTTTCGGTTGAAAAAATATGTCAAATTTTTTTATTACCAAATATTAGCTGACGGATTTATATTTAACTTGAAATAGTGAAAAACCTCAAGGTGCTATTTTTCCTATTGATATTCTATTATTGGTCATGAGGGAAGAAGAAATTGCCTGGTACCTTGGTCCGCATGCACATCTGAATACCACCTGTGTTAAGACTTGTGTTATTTTATACTGTGAATTCTCTTCGCACACGTGTTCTGTGAACAGTATGCGAGGTTCAAACCAGTGTAGATTCATAAAAAAGAAGAGTGGCGAAAGTTTGACGCACAGGAAGATCACTTTCAGTTTTCTAACTTGTACTTTACCTGAATTACACATCAATATATTTTGGAACACAATGTTTTCCTTTGATGTTGTCAAAAATAGTTTGCAGCCCAGTTATCTGTATTTTACATACTATTTTTTATTTTGATCTTGATAATCAAGGCACGTTTATTTGTTGAGCATTTGTTGCTTTCTTCATTTATTGTTACCCAAACAAAACTTGATGATATTATGAAAATGAGATATGAGAATGAGCATGAATGCAAAGAAGTTTCAAACCAAGTCAACATTTAGTTGCACAGATGTTGACCGGGTACCACGTAGATGTAAGTTCAAGTCAAATAATGGACATAAGAATAATGTTGGAATACTCAATCAACACTCATTATCATTACCACCCGAATACCGAATGATATCTGACATAGGTAATCCCCCCGGCCAAGAGAGGGGTACCCCCTACCCCGGGAGAGGTTACGCTGCAGGCGGTACGCTTCTTGTGGTTTCCCGCAGGAAGACTTTTTGTTCCTTCAAAAATTCTACAATCTGCTACGTCTTTAGACAAATAATATTTTCACTAAGTGCTATAACACCCAATGAAAATGCTTTAAAATTATTATTGACCACCTCTATGAATAATATAAAACTATATAAATTGAACAATTAGAAACGAAAACCGTCTTTAAAATAATCGTTAAACCGTAATGTTGTGCGACTTCAGCCCACGCCAAATTGCACCCAAAACGAACGCTAAACACATCTTTGTTTTTTCCTCAATTACAATTATTGAAGATTCTTTTTCTTCGGCTCCCTTTCTTCTGCGACAGACCTATCTGCAGTCTTTGTAGATCTGCCGCCTCAGGTGAATTGTCTCTCAGGTAAACTCGACTTTGTGTTGTGTTAGAACTAATCACCCCGGCTTTGTTAACTTCATAAGATTACACGGAACGGAATTGAAACAATCGACTTTTCGTAAATGCACATATCAGGAAATCACATATTTAACTGATGCGAAATCACAGCCATCTGTAAGAAACCATAAGAAAGAATCTTCTTTTTGTGCTAATTAATGATCACACGTTGGAAATTTGGCTTGCACTATACCAAACAGATGGCTTTGCAAAAATTAAAATACAAAGTTGACAGATTTGCCAACTTTGCCAACATTGTGGGTTTTTTTTTACGAAAACTCTAATGTCAAATAGACGACGTAAACCATTGCAAGATTAGGGAATAGAGATGTTGTTTTACTTGAATAGGTTTGAGGAAATCTGAATACACTTACTGTGTACGGGTTAGTCTTCCGTGTATTGACACTTGCAAAGAAAGCCACCCAACTTGTCATCTCTGTCTAGACTTGGAGAAGCTGTCTTTTGAATGATGAATTGAGGTGTTTTGACGAATATGCATAATGATATTGTAATTTTTGTAGACTCGTAAAATGCGGTTAGTTTCAATATTCGTGTTTTTTTCCGTAATAGCCAGATATGCCAGTTCTGACAAATCTGGCATTTTTGTGTTTCAGTTAATGTTTTATTTTCTCGTACATATCTGGACATTTCGGTTCTTTTGACACCCTATTATTGATAATAAATTTTAATAGGACATCCCACAAATTTTTCGTTAGCAGGAATTGCCAGATCTGTCAATTTTGTGTTGCTGGTAATTTAGGAAAAACTCGATGAGATGGAGTAATGTCATGTGTACTAAGCAGTAGCAAGAGTAGGCAATCGTGTTTTTCCGATTTTGTATTAGATTTGTTAAATGAGATGAATTAACTGAACTAAACTGGAACCAGTCAAGCATGACTGAAGGCTATTGAAAGCTTTCTAGTGTCCCTCGCTCACGGCTCATTTGTGTAATGGTTAGCATGCTTGACTTTTGATCAGCAGATTGGCTACTCAAGTCTCAAAATGGTCTTTTTTGGTTTG
>JBCAUG010246017.1:0-18491 GCA_038406175.1 Haplosyllis leylae
ACATAATTCGATTTACAGTGTATAATGTAGTTTGAATTTCCACTTAATTCGAAGTAAAACCTTGCCGACGAAAGACTGTGATTTAACCGTGCCCAACCTGTAATGGGACATTATCAGTAAAGATTCCACCCGCAGTCTGTGCGCCTTCTGTTTAATTTATTACGTTTCTTTGAATTTATAGAGAGAAAACATTAAACAACTCATTTTAGGAAAAGAGTTAAGTTTATTGTATTCAAAGAGAATGGTATCACACACAAATTGGCGACTAGATTTGAGGTTTCAAAAGTTAAGTTTTCGGTTATATTTTTCATACTTTTGCAGATTTAGCAATGAAATGCTCATGGACATTAAGTGTAAGATATGACTTAATTGCCAAAGGACAAAGGATAAAAATTTAAATGAGTTGGACGGTTATTTGATAAAACATGATATCAGTAAATATAACAAGGGTAAATGTAAAATGCAAACCACTGGTGCCCAAGAATAACGCAAAATGCGGTGTATGATTTTTAAATGTACCACACATGTGATCACAGAATGTGCTGTGAGGGATTCTTGACCTGCAGGAATCAACCCGTCAGATAAAATTATTTGCACAACAATATTTTTAGATATGATAAATTTGATTTACATATTCATAATATTCTTCGTTTCTGATTTTGTGGGTTTAATTGTCTTTACTTTCTATTATCACTCATCTTTGGGTCCTTCTTCCACTTTGTTTTCTTGCTTTTCTTTTTCATCTTCTTCCTTTTGCTCTTCGTGTTCTTCCGTTTTCTGTTCTTCGTTTGGTTGCTTTTCCTCCGACTTTTTTTCCTTCTGGTTTTCTTCTTCCTTTGACTCATCTTCGTCCACCTCTTTGTTGTCTTTATGATCTTCTTCCTCGTTTTCTTTCTTTGATTCATCCTTCACTTCCTTCTTTGGCTCATCTCCTTTCACTTCTTTCTTCTCCCTTTCCTCTGGCTTTTCTTCCTTATCTTCTTTCTTTATCATTTTCGTTTCTTTCCTTTTTACTGGTTCTTTTTCCTTTTTACCCGACTTTCGTTCAGGTTTCTTCGGCTTTTCTTCCGGCGGAGGTACTGCGGCCGGTATTAGTTCTTGCTGACTGCCTTGTGATTCTTCAGGTTCTATGTCTAGATTAAATGAAAACCATTAGTGTTCATTTTCCAGACAATAATATGCCAGTCATTGTTACATTCCTTTTCTAATATTTGCTGAGATATATCCAAGAATAATTTGGGGCAAAATGAAAACTTACCGGGACCTTTGTCATTAGTATTAAGTTGCGGCTCCTCTTTAACCACAGGCTCTGGACTTCTGGCCTCGATAACCTACAAAATCAAGGAAATCGTTCATTTCTAACTGGAAAATAGGAGCGCACGTTTGAAATGCGTTGTAAATGCTTTCATTGAAGAACCGGTGGTTTAAAGACTAAATGCGTAGGTAAGTAAGGGATCTCCACCTACACCGTTGAATCATTACAGAGAAAAATTAACGGAACAAAAGACGACCAAAAGGAGTTGACTTATGTGACTGCAATCTGCTCCACAGAACAATATATAATTTAAGGATGTAGGAGAAAGAAACCAATTTTATTTTCATCATGACGTTCCCAACTTTTTTTCTTTTTTTTTCCAAATCACTAGGAAGGTTGTAATTATGTCGAGTTACCTTGAAGTGTTCGTAGCTGCGAGCCCTGGGTTCAGATGGATATTTTGAAGGCCCACCGAAGCTCTCCTCTTCCTCACGCGGAGGAATGGGCTGAGGACTTGTTCTTATCAACTTGTTCTTGTCCGCATCATCTACATTCACAGGTATGGGGCTGAAAGGGAGCAAACAAAAAGGATAGAGAGTTTATTTAGATGAAATATCTTGTTGACGCAGACGGAATGAATGTGTTCCATACCCATTTCCACATACTAATCCCTGAGTGACCAGTCACACAATGTTAAACTTTGCCATTGTGATGCAAACGCACAATATGAAAGACCCTTTACGTTGATATTACAAAGAATCATCTGCTAGCAATGTCACATTCGCTTTGTTTGAGTGTGTATAACATCAAAGAACGTTTAATTATGTTCGCCTACTTCATTTAGGGCCTATTCATACCAAGCCAAAGCGGGAGCGAAAGCGAAAAAGATCAATGAACAATCAAACAAGAATGCCTACCAGCATTGTGTCGCACCTGCACTAAGTTCCAGCAATATCAAATATTAATTTTGATACTCATATCTGTTTTTAGCATTCAAATATTTGCTTCTTAGCATATGTGGTGTCATTTAGCACTTGTGGTGTCATTGGCAGTCTGTGGTGTCATTAAGATGGAGAGCCATCTGGTATTATTTTTTGAAATATGAGCCATCTGGTGTCATAGTTGAAATTAACTTTTCTGTATACAAGCAAGCAAGCAACCAAACGGACAACATAGTGAGAAGATAAGTCGCTCTGCTACTCATCAGCAGCAGGTGCGACTAAAAATACCAAAGAAAAAACGACAAGCATCAAAGAAAATTTTCGCTTTCTCTTTCGGTTTTGCTCGGTGTGAACAGTCCTTTAGGCTTGAATACTAACTGCCTAAGCATGTAGAATATTGCAGCGGCCAACAAGACGACGCCGATCAAACAGAAGAGAGTGATGAGTGCCGCCGTTATCAACGTTGAGTAGTCGTCCTCCTCGAGCACGTACACCGTGGTGGCTTCCGGGAACTCATCGAAGGCGATCATAACGGTGTACGAGAGATCGCTCCCCGACACCACACCGTCATCACTCTCTATCTACACAACAATGCAGAAAGAATATTCATTGAAATCCATGACAACTGGATTCCCTGATATTCATTGAATGATTGGATAAATTAGGAATATATCGGAACATTTTTCTCCAATTTAGTACAAATACAAAGGTATTTCATTATCTGGAAATAAACCAATGCTATGTTACTGTTAAAAATAACTATTAAGAATGACTATTTCTGTACTTTGCAGACGAAAGTTGATATACCACGTCTTGCTCAAAAAATAAATGTACTATTACAATTCAACATGAACGGTAAGGGTTCATTTATATTGGAGTAAAAGCAAAAGCGTCGTCGCTTGGAATGCCTGCAAATATTTCCGAGTTATATGTTTATATTGAATAAGATCAAAGGAAACTTTCGATTTGCTAAGAATTCGTCTCAGTATGAATGAACCTTAACGGCCTGTTCACACTGACCGACTGGGTTTCTGATCCAATTTTCTTTTCGATGCAATAATATGCAGAAAGTGACACATCCATGACTCTGATTCCAATTCCATCACCTATTTACTGTGCTGAAACCTGTGTCATTCTCTGATATCAGAAACAAAATGGGTACAGCATCCATTCATATTAGAAAGAAAATCAGAAGCGGAATGGGAACAGTATGAACACCTTCTGCATATTACATACAACCCATTAAATCTGAAAGAATATAGGAATCGGAAACAAGAAATCGGACGGGCAGTGTGAACAGGCCAGGTCGTAAGAGAACTTACTGCACGTATCGAATCCTTGACCTCATCCCGCTCCATGACCGTCACCAACGCTGACTGGGGCACAGGGGCCGTGCCTGCAGCACGCTTCTTCCTCCTGGCGCTCCCTCCGTCATTCACTGACGTATCGTTCCTCTGGGTGTTGGTATCGTTCGCACTGTTGTCGTTGTTGCTGGTCTCACCTGGAGTGATCTCCACTACGCCACAAAGGTCGTTCCGTACTGGTACCTCCACTCGTATCATCACCCTGTAATTTTGGTGTCATTTTTCACACAATAATTGTTTCTAATGGTCATAAATTTAATCAACATGTAGCATGGTATTATCAAATTTCAGTGCGTACCTTGTGCCAGAGACAAATTCTCTGGGGTAGCCCTGCCCGACACGAAAACCGCTTGGGGTGACATATAGTTTGCCAAGTGGGATACCAAAACTAAGGAAGAGAGGATAACATGCGATTCAGTATCTAAACGTAACTATTTTAGAAATCTAATTCAATGCCATACATCAGTCGTTCTTGTGACACTGAATTGTTTTGGAGTGGTTACTAATATTTGAAAAAAATGAGACAAATTATTTTTTTGGCCACACGTCCTGTGACAGGCCTAATTTAAATTTAGTTTTCAAAATCATTAGAATAAGTTCAAATACCTGTAAGGATTGTGACGACAGCATTCCCTGAACTGGTCGTCATTAGCAGAACAATACGAATTTAATCCATCTGCCAACACACTGAATACTTGTTCCTGTACACTCTCCCACTAGAAAGACATCATGAAAGAAATGCCTTTTTTTTTCAAATATGTAATACAACAAAACTCAGAACCTGCATTAAAACTTTCTTGAATAAAAGTTGATTACACTCACATTATAAGGTCTAATATTTGGATAACTTTGAAAAACGCCAGTGGCAACATCCGATATTAAAGCTGCAAAAGACAATATGGCAATTGTTACTTTATTGTGCGTTCACATCAAACCATTTAATTCCATACTTCTGCACATGAATAGAAATAACAAAATATTGGACTGTTTTGCGGTCAAACGACTGCCAGACAAATACGTTTCTTACGTTCACAGGTGTCCATGCCGTAGTTACACATCGCATAGTTAACCGTTGTTCCGTTACAATTACGGCCTACAGTCGGAGAAGGTTGATTACATTCTCTGTTTCTAGTTCGCCGACCGTTGCATTGCTTAGAACAATCATTCCATCCACTCCATGCACCCCAGTGTCCATCAGTTTCTGGTACCAAAAAAAAAAAGAATCATTACCGCACTAATCACAAGAAACTTACGTGCAGTAAAGCTCTATAGCCTCTTTCTTGTCAAGCCATCCCAAGTTTACGTTCAGTTTTTAAAATTCCTTCCTATATGGTATTAGTCAAAACTCCCCCTATTGAAAAGCTACCTATTTTTGGGACCGCTTACATTATTGTCGTTATTTAAAGTGCTACTGTAACATATACCTTGTCTATAAATGGAGACCAATATGGATTGGGTAAAGTGTACGCTAAAAACAGAAAAAAATAGAATATTGCAACGAGGCACCCCAGAACTGGAGTTCGATATACCAAGCAGGTCAGCTGGCCTACCCAAATTGGAAGTTCTCTGTGGGTGGGGATGGGGCGGGGGTAGGGAAATTGAAGGCAACCATCCTTGCTCTTGCCAAACCTGAAGTCCAAGTTACCCATGAGAAGTTTTCACTTTCAAAGGGCGGGGGTGTAAACTCTCCTTACCAAATCTGAAGTCATAGCTGTCCATGAGAAGGTTTCATTTGGGGGGGGGGGGAGAGGGGGTGGGCAGGCAGGGGGAGGGGGGATTTAGAAAATGTAACCAAAGTATGCATGACCAGTATGATCCACCATCTTGTTTCAAAAGGTGTGCGAGGGCATAACAATTTACCAGAGCAAGCCAGCCCATCTAGATCAGGGATGTAGTATTGATCGCATATGCATGTGTATGATCCTTGAGTATTGTTACATTTCGTATTCACTCCACACAAATTCTTCAAAGCAGCATCAATGGTCGTGCACTCATTTACATCTGAAAAGCATAGACCATGGTTAGAGAATGACTTCAACTTGGAAGTGAAAAGTTTCATTACCTTCATTGTCTATGAAAAAGAGACCCTTTGTGACAGTAATATATACAACTGTTATTTCATGAAAGAGTGGTTTTCTGTTTGAATTGCACTTATACATAAGATATAAGATATTCCTGTACCTATGCAGTTAAATGGGTTGTTGGCTTCCTTCTGATATCCCTTTTTACATTCACAGGTGTGCTGGCCATTGATCTTCACACAATCTTGGCTGCATTCCGAGATGAAAAAAGGATCTGTGCATGCTGACGATACTGGTTTCAAAATAAGAAAAGAAATATAAGCTGACTACTTTTACGAATGTAAATTTCCTAAGAATCTATCTGAAAGTGAATCCGCTCTAACTTACTGTAGCATTCCCTTCCATTCAATGGATTCAGCTGATAACCGTTTGGACACGAACACCTGAACGAGCCGATCTCGTTGATGCAGGAATGATCACAAGTATTGAGCACCGAGCTGTCGCACTCATTGATATCTGAACCAAATAAAATCATCGTCAATGTGTTATATTCACACTTGGCGTCAACGTCGACGATCCCATTAACGTCTAAATTAATAAAATATATCCACACTTGACGTTAAGTGTTTGCGTTTGTAATTCAATTGAATATTGATCCAAATGCAAAAATGTGTCCTGATCACATCCATTGCATTTCAATCTGCAGATGTCAAACTCTTGCATTTGCTGATACTTAACAGTTAGTGTAATCGGACCTTATGAGTTGCTGCAGATCATGACATGCTTGCTGAGATTTTTACCAATACTAATATCTATTCTTTACCAAGACATTTTCCAGACGATGGATCGAACTTGTAGCCTGTTTTACAGTCACAGATGTAGGAACCAATGGAATTCATACACGTCTGATTGATACTACAGCCTGGCGCAACAGGATCCACGCACTCGTTGATATCTGCAAAAGAAAAGCGGGGAAACTAAAAACAATACGTTAAAGGTCTGTTTGTCTACAAGCAGTGAATTTGATGCAGTACAATACCTGTGCAGTTGTATCCATTGCCTGTAAAACCAGCTTCACAGGTGCACGTAAAGTATCCCACATAGTTGGTGCAGGTACCATGCTGCTGGTTGCAGGGATGCGTATCTCCTTGTTTACACTCATCAATGTCTAAAAATGCCAATAAAATCAAGGACACCTGACGTTTTTCAAGCACGAACAAGAATTATCTCTTTAATTATTCTCACATGTTCCCAAATGTTCATTATTGAAATCTACACTTTGTGATTCCTTACCTGCGCAGAGTCTATTGTCAAAGAAGTCAACCGTGAACCCAGGTTTACACTGACATTCGTAAGAACCGAGCGTATTGACACATTTGGTGGTCTCCACGTCGCACTGGTGTCTCCTACTTTCGTTCGCACTTCGACATTCATCAAAATCTACAACATGTATGTTCATGTAAGATTTCATGTCTGTATCGTGGTACTTTGGTCGTTCCTGTTATTTAATATGAATTACAACATAGAAGTTAATAATTTTCACCAAGAGACCGCCCAACCGCCTCTTTCATTAAAATTATGATGAAGTTGACTGTATTGCAGAATTTTGATACCATCCCTTTCTTGTCGGACAAATGTGGCGCATTGTACTTGATCCTGATTATTGATGATGACAACGCCCTACCCCGAAGTCAATGAAACGAATAACCGCATTGTGAGAAATCTACTCAAAACCTGTTCAGGTATGTCCAGCCACAAATCTCATTACTGAGGTTGTAAAGGACAAGCTATTTTGCAGACGTATACAACTTCAATTCGTACAGTTTTCACGTTTACTATTTTCATAATTCGTCAAACATACTTTGGAAAAGTAAAAGGAAATTATCAAATACAAATATTTCAAAGAATTTTATTGGCATCATATTTTGTCAATGAATGGATATTGGAAGGGTAGAAAATAGGTTAATGTCAAAATTTCATTTCGCACTGGTGTCTCCTACTTTCGTTCGCACTTCGACATTCATCAAAATCTACAACATGTATGTTCATATAAGATTTCATGTCTGTATCGTGGTACTTTGGTCGTTGCTGTTGTTTAATATGAATTACAACATAGAAATGTGTTGAGCCGATCTGTTTATGACACTGCAATCGAAAACGCTGTGTAAATAAAACCTTGATTTTTATGTAGATTTATTGCTCACATTTTCACAACATTTTTCTAGATTTTTGTATTGAATCTTAAAATAATTTAACACATTACCTCGACATGTCACTCCATCTGGCCCTAGTTCCAGTTCTGGGGGACAGAGGCACTGATACCCAACCGGTAGGTCACTGCATGAGGCACGAGACGTTCGGTTACATCTGTCGTGATATACTCTCATCTGGTTCGGTGGCAGCTACCATGTCACGACAAAAGAGTTACAGATGTATCATATACATTCATCTAAATACATTTGTGACCAATGAATGAGTTCAGGGACTTTTACACAGTGAAGGCGAATGTGAATTTTTTTTGTGATGTTTCCCTGACAACTAAAAATGGTCAATTTGTGGCTTACAACTTACAGTTGCTGTGGTAATATCAACGCTCGGCGTTGCAGTGGTTTCTGCTGGATTGGCTTTTTCAGGATCACTCGAATCAGTAACAGTCTAATTCGTGGTTGAATTGCTGTCGGGGTCGGCAATTTTTTCACCCGCAGTTGTGTTGCTGACTACAAAGGATAAATGATGTGACACATTAAGCTTCTGTCATATTTTACATTTGGTATGAAACAAGCAATAACACCATAGTAAATTCGGTTCAATTGTTGCAATGGGAACCTTAAAAATTATGAATACCCCTCAATTAATTCTCTTTCTAGAAGAGCCAGTGTTTTAATATTGAATAATTGTTGATGTAGAGACAGATTCAGCAAACATACCCATAGCCACTGTAGTTGCTATGGTTGTGGTCGTCGTCGTGGTAGTTGTAGTTGTAGAGGTGGTGGTTGTTGAGGAGGGATCTGTATCTACAGTCACTATATCTGGTTCACATTCATTCCAAGCTGCAAACAAAAAAGTCACAACTTTATATACAAAGTTTCTACTTTATTTTTCGGGGCAATAACAACATTTGGTAAACGTACAAAAAATTACAATCGGTATTTTTTGTCAAAGATTTGGGTCGTAATAAGGTGACTGATGAAAAATCTAATTAATGAAATACGTCATCACGTTTTTGTTCGTAAAAGGAGGGTGATACCTCAAAGCACGGAATGAAAAAGCTGTATACTGCTTTTCATGAATAGAGGGGAAATTACTAACCTTCGCACTGTCCTTCGCTGTTGAGTTTGAAGTTGTCAAAACAACGGCACTTTTCAACACCAAGCGTTTCGTTGTTATGACAGACGCCACCTCCGCAGCTTTTACTACATAATGGACCATTTTCTGGGGGGATAAAGTACACAAAGGTAACATGGAGAGATTTCATCTTACTATAAGTGACATGACTAGGGGTGTCCCCCGAACAGGACCAGGGACATTATGTTTCAGCGATTATTACAAGATTTTGCCTGATGTTGCCTAGGGTACACAAAGTCAGAATTACGGCCGAACCGAATGCTCACATCAATTTGGGTTAATTTAACAATGGAAATATGGAATTAAATTGACCAATCATACGTAAACTTTATTTACCTGTACACCGCACTGAGTCTACAAGTGTGAAGCCGTCTTCGCACGAGCAGTAAAACGAGCCGATTGTGTTGATACAGTTCTGCCAGCACAGATTACTCGGAAGTGAGCACTCATCAATGTCTGGAGAACACAACCAGAACTACATAATTGGTTTATTTGACAGAGAATCTTGATGTTGTAACTGATGACGAAAAGTCGTGGAAATTGTTAGTAAGGTGAACTATAAATGGAAGATCTGTTCTGGATTCAAAGGTCAAAGACAGATTCATCCGAGGAGCAAAAACAGAAATATTAAGTTCTTTAAAAGCGTAAAAATCAAGGAGTGGAGAATTCCACTTTGGTGACTCGTTAATGTAGGAGTAACACCCTATCCCCTATCTGGTATCCCATCCCCATATCTGGTATCCCATCTCCCCTATCTGGTACACCATCCTCCTCATCTGGTATCCCATCTTCCATATCTGGTACACCACCCTCCATATCTGGTATCCCATCTCCCCTATCTAGTATCCAATCTCCCATATCTGGTACACCACCCTCACCCTGGACCCCCACCCACCCCATCTGGCCCACAGTCAGCCTCCACCCCCCCTCTCCATGTTCATTTCCGAGGTTCGTTTCAATCTCACCTCGCATGGGTTCAATCTCATCTCGCCTGCTCCCCAATCCCGTTTCCAACAATAAGGTAACTCTCCACGAGTCACCAATAAAAATGCTTTTCACACACACCTAAACAATCTTCCAGATTTTCCGGATCAAGTGTATATCCCTCAATGCACGTGCAGGCGTACGTGCCTGGCAAATCCACGCACCCGCCTTCACAATTTCCATTGCCATACTGACACTCGTTCATTTCTGCAAGTAAGATGTAACGATTCGTTTAATGGCTTGTTCACACGTAACGACACCGAATTAATTTTAAATTCGGCCCGATAAAGCTTTAACATTGTGTCAATGGTTCATGGGTTAAATGGGTCTGGACCCATTTAGCCCGAATTTCAGTCCGATTTAGCTAATTGTCATTAGCACAATGTTAAACTTTATCGGTCCAAATATTGGTGTCTGAATCTGTGTCGGTACGTGTGAATAAGCCTTAACGGCTCATCCGGAGAAGGCGAAAGTGAAAGCGACGTCGGTTTCATATGGGTTCTTAATTCAATGTGCTCTTCGAATTGAGCGGCTGCTACAGTTAATGAAAATTTCGCTTTCACGTTCGGCTTTATGGTTTATTCACACTGCCCGACACCGAGACCAAAAACGAGACCGATGAAATGGCTAAACCAATGGCATCACTGATAGGGTCTCAGTGCAGTGTGAACACTTTCATACAATTCTATGTAAGCCATTTTAATCAGTCTCGCTATCTGTCTCGGTCTCGGTCTCGGGCAGTGTGAATGCATCATTACTCAGTGTTAAGCAAGATTGATTCTGAATGGCTTGAATCAACTTTTATGTAATATTCACACTCACTAAATTCTACAATGTAAATCAATGGAGTCAGAGTCGGCTTGGAACCGATGTCACTCAGTGTGAAGGATAAATGGTCTGTTTAACAAATTTCAAGACTCTCTTACGCGGTGCAAACTCTCACCTTCACAACGGTGACCTGGACCAGTGTAACCAGGCATGCACTGACATTTATAAGATCCGGCCAGATTGGTGCAAACTGCGTTAATGTCACAGTCGTTATCTGCACCTTCTGCACATTCATCAATGTCTGCAAATAAACAACGCTAAAGTTATTAACGGAAATGTTGAGCCATAACAAAAAGCACTTTGACGTTAAGTGTGAACAAACCTTAAAAATTCAGAGAAATCACACATGTGAATTCTACACAACGAATGACTAACCTGTACATGTTATTCCGTCAGCCCCAAGCTGGTATCCTGGGTAACAATAACAAATGTACGAGAACTCTGTGTCCACGCAGTAGTGGCTACACCTGGACGATATTGCTGGATCCAGACATTCGTTGACAGCTAGAAACATCCAAATAATACTTTACAGGTCATGTAATATTGCTATGTTTTGCAAGAACATCATTGAAACTATGTATTCCTGATTGTCAATTAACTGACGGACGTTAGGAATCCGTAATGGCTCATTCACACTGAGTGGCTGCGACTGTGATTGCGATGTCGAAAACAAATAGGCTCGACACATTTCTATGATGTAATTGGTGCCAAGTGGCAGAAAAGATCCCGCTACACAATCGCAAACGTTCAGTGTGAATAAGGCTCAAGGTGGTCTAATTGTAATATTCATGAACGAGTTAATCAGGTTACTACCCTTTAGTGGTATGTTTATACTGTCCGACACCGAGATGATAAAAGTAGCCAATGGCATCAGTGACTGGGTTTCGTTGCAGTGTGAACATCTTGATACAATTCTATGAAAGCCATTTTAATCGATCTCGGTATCTGTCTCAGTCTCACTTTCGTTCTCAGGAAGTGTGAATGCACCATTACACCGAACAGTGAAACTTATTCCACTCACAAATGCACTTTCTGTCATCACTGGGATCAGGCTGCCACCCGTCGTCACAGTGACACGTGTAGGATCCGTCAATGTTCACACAAGTCGAGTGGTCGCTACACTGGTCAGTTCCTGTCAGGCACTCATTTATGTCTGGAATTGCAGAATTGCACTTTACCAACGGTTCCTGTCTTTAGCAATGCTAATAGGGTGCCAAAACTGAAAATTCAACTTGAATCAATTCTGTGTGTGTGTGTGTTTTGTTCTACACTTACCTACAATTTCTGCAGCATTTGTAGGATTCTTTCGGTAGCCGGGTTTCGGTTCGCACGTTTCATGACCACTAACAACTGTACATAGACTGTTTTGTCCGCACTGCTTAAACAAGCATTTAGCTGTGGCTGAAAGAATAAGAACCTCTACTTTCAGATCTCTCTTTTTGGGTCACCTCACTTTTATGTTCTTGTATTGACCAGTATCTGAGGTAAACTACATACGTAAACACGTTTTTCCATCTCCTTGCAGCTCATATCCTGTTCTGCATCCACACTTGTAGTGATTCCCCGCTTGAGTACAGCTGTGATCACATTCGGACTCGAAATCACACAGGTTGATCGCTGCAAATAAAACGTGAGGTTGTAATTTGAATTATGTGTAATGCTTCCCGCACACTGCAGACCCAGATCTAATGGTGTATTCATACTGAGCGGAACTGGGACCGAGATAGGAAAAGGGATCGGGACCAGAACAAAGGAGAACGACAGGTCTCGGCCCCAGTCCTGGTTCTGGTGTAATGTGAAAGCTTACACACAGTTTCACACAACCCATTATTTGTCAGTTTCTGTCCAGTGTGCATACATCACAAGAACGCATCAAAAGGTCTATCTATAATGGATTCACGAAGGGTTAAAAACCAAACATCAGTGAGATCACTAACCTTCACATGTTAGATTTGCTGATAACTGCAACCCCAAAGGACAAACACACTCAAAGCTTCCTATGGTGTTGACGCATGTTCCCCCGCACCCTCCGTTCATACCATCAACACATTCATTAACATCTGAAAGAAATCAGATCTGCCATAATAAGCCATACCTCCAAGCCTTTATTCTTATAGAATCATAGTGTCTACTTGTACAGCAGCATGTTCATTTACACTCCTTTGTTTTGGATAGGAAATGAGAAAACTTGTTTATTTCTACAGTTTGTGCGTGATAGATGATGTAACCGGGCAATAGGAGAATTTCCCCTTCGTTACTACAACATAAACTAACCCGAGCATTGGTTGTCATCGCCCAGCAGATAGCCTTCTTGACACCCGCACGTGTAACTTCCCTGAGAGTCGTAACAAGTTCCGTGCACAGGATCACAGTCGTTCAGGTGGGGTGAAGCACATTCTTCTACATCTACAAAGTTTAATCTTGTAAAATTACAACATATTGTAACATATTACAACATATTACAACATGTCACTTGAAAGGATGTACCGTTATAAAACATACATAACAAATTCACCCTTCAACGTCAAATTATATTGACACAAAAGCGAAAGCGAAAGTAAAAACTTTCTTTGATCTTTGTCGCCACTCAGTGCAAACACATAACTAGAAAAACTTTGTATCTATTCCAGGCGATGTCGCTTAATGTGAATATGAATGTCGCTCTCGCTTTCGCTGACTGTAACCACACCTCAAACAACAGTACAAATACCCTTCCTTTGCAATAGTTCACTAACCTAGACACGATCGGTCGTTTGATGATAGGTAGTATCCGTCTCTACATTCACAATAGTAACTACCAAACGTATCAACACAGGCCTGACTACATCGGTCACGCCGACTGTCACTGGACGACAAGGCACACTCATTCAGATCTGTAAAATACACGACGGATCGCAATCTGTACGTTTGCAACACCTGAATATATGTAAAGTGGAGCGCTAATGCTAAAGAATGAGGCAGGTAACTTTTACATTGGAACAGAAATTTTGTTACTTTTGTCAATGTCTGGTGCCATAAAATAACAATTTTTTAGAGTTTTTTGTTACTGAGCCTCACAAGTTTGGATTCTGTCTTCAACACAAAAACACTTGCAGTCAAAAAAAATAGCGAAAATGAATTATTTGTATAAACTAGACCTAATTTTAGGACATACCAGGTAGAAATAATGAACTAAGCTGGGAATATCTGAGATACCTGCACAGACTTGACGATTCCCTTCATCGACGTAATTTTCTGGACAATTTCCACACCAGAATTCTTGCTGTAGCGGATGATCCAAATTGCCGCCTTCATCCACTTGTGCATCGATACACTCTACAATGCGGCACACAACAATGTCTCACAACTTACATTCTTAGCACAGCTGTTTCCAAAACACAGATGTGCTTCAGCAATCGGTTCCAACAGGTTATGAGATTTCATATTGGACCCAAAATCGTGGTCCCGGGCTATGTACCCAAATCGAATGACACATGGCCCTGTGGTTCCCAGGTGGAAAAGGGGGTCAATTCCAAGGCCCCGAGTTCGTGAATTTTTAAGACAGTGAGGGTCCAATCGAGTGCAAGGCTCTTTAAATTTCGTGCAAATTATGCAACTTCATCTTCCAGTTCGTTTCATCGTCATTAGCAACTATGCATAAAGCCAACGGATTTCTGATGTGTTCTCATGTTTATTCCATCGTCCACACAATATGACCAAGCGGGTTCAAGAAAACAGATACGTACCTCCAAAACAGTGTTTAACAGAGCAGCCATCAATTTGTTGCTCGCAAAAAGGACCGGTCCAACCATTCCTGCACCTACACGTGACTTGTCCGAATGTGTTTATTCGGTACTGAAGGACAAAAGGCACACTATTAGTTTTACCGGCCACGTACGAAGTAATGGCTCAATCTCACCGACAGTGACCGAGACCTAGACCGAGACCGATAACAAGTATACAGAACTCAATGGGAATATGTGTTGTTATCTGTCTCTGTGCAGCATGGACACCTCCAAAGAATTCCATAGAACCCAATGTCATCGGTCTCTGTCTCAGTCTAGGTCTTGGCCACTGTCAGTCTGATACAGCCATTAGGAGGAAGGTAATATTTTCACCCATGTGTATGATTGTGTTCACAAGGGTTGGTACCCAACCCCCTCCACTATGTCAGGCTGGCTCAGTGCCAATCAAGGCCAGGTTGGTAGGGGATCTGCCCTGCCTCTGGTTCTCAGGTCAGGTTGGTAGAGAACCCTTAGGTCAGGTAGGGGACCCGCCCTGTCCCACCCCCATTCCCCCAGACCAGGTTTTGTAGGGACCTGCCCTGCCTCAACACCCCCTCCCCGGGTCATCTAGGTAGAGACACCCCACCACCTCCCCCCCGACCTGCCACCCCCTGAATGACAGGAAGGACCAGAGGTAGGACCAGTCAGGAAGGAGGCCATCCCCCTACCCCCAACCTGGCTAAGGCCAGCCTAGAATGATCAATAAAGTAACATGAGGAATAGGGACCGGAGGCATGGTTGGTATACATAGTCTTTTTTGTGCACACTTTGATAGAGGCTACGAATGACATTCAACGCAGGCATCTTGGAAAGGAACTAAGAATGTTTAAAAATCCACAGTCCGAAAGAACAAAAACAGTGGAACTGATATTTGTGGTCCCTGTCCTGTATGGCCACATTTGCTAGTTCAAAAAAACAAATTTCCATCGTAATGGAAAACCACTTTCAAATGAGAGGTAAATGTGTTCTTTTACCTACACACTCACCTGCAATATATCATAGTTAGTACTACACGTTCCATACACGTTGTGGCATGCGCACATGACAATAGCAGGATCGTAGGAGGAAGCGGAGATGTACCCAACCTCGAACTGATCATACGCGAGAACTGCGACAATGATCGGACTGCCGTCTGGGTTCAACTCAAGCATAGCGTTATATCTGGGTGGATTCCCTAAAAGTCGAACCCACGTAAGCATTTATTGTGTGTACTATTTCACAGATCTCTACCACGAGAAAATAATATCGTTTACTTAAACATTTATTACTAAAATAGAACGTACGTAAAAGAGTCCAAAATTTTCGATTCGATTGATTAATTTGGTCACAAAGCTACTTCAGTGAATATGAGTGGCACGTGTCACAAAATATTCTACCTCAAAAGGCCAGTGGTCATCTTATTACCGACCACATACGTAGGTAAGTGTCTGTCCGTCTGTCCACAGGTGAAGGGGGTACATCCTGACCGGGTCCTGCCTGACCAGGTCCTGTCCAGGAGGGAGGGGGTGGGTACATCCTTACCGGGTCCTGTCGAAACAGGTCCTGTCCGGAAGGAGGGGGGGGGGGTTGGTGGGGAGGGAGGGAGGTAAGGTAGTCATTCTCTAGCACGTTTTCCTTCAAAAAGAGTCAAGTTTCTACTTGGTATAAACTTACCCGAGCCTTTTGAAGCGGGAAGATGCAGATCTTCCGTCTGACCGTTGGCGTACAGGACGGTGGCGAGGAATGAGACTGGATCTCCGTTTGGATCGCTGGCGGTTAGCGACATGATGTAACGATTATCCTTGTTCAGTGTGTGTCTCTCGGGTAGCTTACTGCTGAACACTGGTGGTAGATTATCTGAAAGAGGTGAAGATGTATAATTAAACAATTTTCACAGTGGGTTTTACTGATTATTTTACTTCATATAATCTGGTTCAGCAACACTTTTACGGGCATAACACACACATTTGTGCACCCGTTGACACTATCTTACCAAGTTTCTTTGTATCCATCATCAATGTCTCCACCAGTTGTTTTGTTTCAGTCAAGATGTCTATGTCCATACCAGTCACTTTGTAATCGTGTAAACATTCGACACTAACATCTCCATCTTCTAGTCTACAATTGTCTTTTTCAATGTCAGTAAAGTCCACCTCCTCATCGTAGAAGGTTGGTTTGTATCCATCTTTGAAGTAGTTGTTCCCAGAGTCAGGCATGTCTGGGTATTGCGTGAACAGAGAATACGTGGCCGCGTACGTTGGTCCATAGACGCTCCTCAGACTCCCTACAACACAACAAAGAGAAGAATTAAGAAGAGTAAACTTTTGACAAACCTTTTTGGTGACGACTGTCACGGTCCCTTTTCTGAGACCAGCTTGTAACCATTTACGTAAGGGTGGGGTGGGGATGGAGGATGGGGCATTGACATCAATGTTTTAAACTCTAGTTGCGTAAGAATATCATTCATAGGCTTCAACTCCATCTGTTTTTTTTTTTGGTTTATGAAACATTTTTTCAATGTCTTGAGGAGAACCTCGAAATGATTTATGTATATCTCAGTCTGGTATTAGGTTTGGCATGCTCGACATAATGTTTGTTCATTTGTTTTCTTGAATTATTCGTTGTGAACAACGTACATGAATCTTGGTAGGAGTAGAGTTGATCATCGGTCATGGTGCTGACACTGTGTTGTTTGCCCATCCAGTCGGTCAAATCGTCGTTTGAATCATCGTTGAAATTCCCTAACAATCCTTCCAGTTTACCAGGGTCTTCAGGATCGTCTTGCAGACTAGATGAAACCTCTACTCGAACTGATAGATAACCGTTCATTGCCTCAGCATGGATAGCAAATCCTCCAGCAAATGATAGAATAACATTGTCATCTGTAAATAGAACATTTAGTGCATTTATAGTGAAATATTTTAAAGTTCTTTGGGTCTGGTATCTGACAAAAAAAAGATAATTGGTTGAACACAACTGATCAGTGGTTCTTAGCTGTAATTGAAAACAGAATCATGCGACTAACCTTGTAAAAATAACTAAAGAAATAGAGAAAACCAAAAGAATAACATCTGAAGAATATCAACTTCGAAAATTAAAACAGGCCGAACCTGCTAATATGGCGACGGCAGCTCCCTCTAGTAGAGTAACATTATCTGTTACCATCATATCGTCAGTATAAACTGAGACGGTGCTATTTTCTGTAAGATATGCCTGTAGCGATGGAGACATCTTTTCTGTGTTGCCTAGTCCTACCCTACCTGCGACGGCACTGAAATTAAACAACACTGAAAGCATTGTATTCCCTTGTGTCAAAGCCCAAACATTTTACGAGGCATTGTTTTAAAATTTTCTTTGCTCCAGTGTATCATTCTGGGTCCGGATCTTCGTGGAAGACAATAATTCTGTCCCAGATCAACTCCCATAAGAACATAAAGGACTGCTATCTTGAAAATAACAATGACATGATGACATTACTGAGCTTTTTTATATTACATATGATGTTTTATTTTCGGTGTAAGATCCTGATTACTTAGGCTTGGTTGCTTGCTTTTCCGTTCCAGTCTCGATGAGGTCCGTTCTCATCTGTATCATCACACGGAGTGGTGCACCACTGATCTCAGCATTCTCTGCGTTTCTGATCAATATGTGCTCTCCGTATGAACTGAACGGCATCTTCTCTCCATCCAAAGTCCACACATGCATGCGACCAAATACTGCCCCTGCAAAACAGGACCCCAAAATAAGACACGTTTTCACTGATATTCGGGATTTCGCCAGAATAAGTTCACTTAATTATGGTCTAAGCTATTGCGAAGACTAATATAAATAAGGAAAACTGCATTTAACATAGCTTTTCACCTCGCATGGAAAAATGCAAAGTTCTTACAATCCATTCTTTTAATACTGCCTAACTTGGAAAAATATTTACGCATTACAGGTCGGGCACGGCTAAATCGAACACGGTTAATTCGAAGTTCCACTTAATTCGAAGTTTCAACCAAGTCTTG
>JBCAUG010246128.1:0-18490 GCA_038406175.1 Haplosyllis leylae
ATGTGACCACTGTCTTGACCAATCAGAGTTTCCTAAATTCCCAAATCTTGTGAGAATCTTGGAGATTTCACCAAAAACTATTTCCATTTAAATAGCCCAGCTGTTTACAACAGCTCTGCTAAAAAGTCACCCAGAAAAAGGTCTATCGTAAAATGCATTACATTGGTGTTAGTGTGATGTAATATAGATTAACAGCCAAAATAGTTTTCGTTTCCACACAATACACACCCAGAAAGTTTTCCGAAAAAAAGTTCTTAGTTCAATACATTACGTAAATTTACGTGTCACTGTGATGTAATTTTTACCAGCAACTAATATTAATGCACGTGAAAACGCAGGACATATGCGCAGACATAATCAATAAAAGGACACTTCTTACACACAACATTTATTTTTTCTTTTTGTTTTCTTGCGTAAAACACTTAGAAATTTGATGTCTAACTTAGTTTTCCCCTTTTGTTATGTAATATTGGAGGATCCATTTTGGGTTAGACAGCTGCAGCTTGGTGCTACATCCAAATCCGGATGCCATCCAGAACACAAGCCAGACATTCTTATCCGGAATAAAATGGAAGGCTGCTGCAGAGCAGAAAAAATATCGCCACCACCACAGCACATGTGCTCAATCTGAGTGAGTCATGAACAGTTAACAGAGACGACTCCAAACATGGAAGAAAAAATATCAGACATAACCAGCGGAGGATTAAAAGGAAATAAAAGGTCTCTGATCATTGTCTTAGGATAAAAAGGTAGAGTGGCGTGTGTCAGCAGGAATAACCTTTGGACCATTTCCTTTGAATAGATTTTCTCCATATTGATTTACTATTTCCTTAAGTGCTATGGAGTTGATATATTGACTGAAAGATCAAATTTCTACAAAAGCGAAAAAAATGAAAAAATGTGTCAAAAGGGAATAATATTTTACGGACAATATTTGTGTGTTTCACTGTGCAAAGTCGTTTCAGCAAAAATTGAAGGATTAAACGTAATGTACGATGATGGATGAGATGCTAACGGAAACTTTTACTGCCTCTTTTAAAGTCACCTTGGATTGTGTTGATGTCAGTGAAAAAGAAGAGGTTTGTTCAGTACAAAAAAGTGGACACGATGCATCTCCAGACAACAAACACACACACACATGGGGAAAGAAAGAATGGTGTCTCATTTGAGAGCTACGTTCGAGCCCTCAAATAATCTATCAATTTTTCATTAGAAACACAAGAAATACACCGGTGCATTGTGCATGTTCCTGCCAAGTAGTTTTTCCACAAAGGATTAAGAATGATAAAAGAAACGTAGTATTTAAAACTAGGCAAAAATGTAGATATTTGGATGCATCTGTTCCTCTATGCGATATGAAACTAGACCTGCTTTATCATCTTGGGACAATTTTATTGGTACACAACATGATTTTTGTTAGAACCAAACCATTAGCAGACAACTTTAAGAACAACAAACGGTTGAGAAACCAACGTTTCACATCGCAGAGTTATGCAAACGCTGAAAGAAATGTTTTCCATTCACTGTCACAAAAGGAAAATAAGGGATTAAAGACAAGACTTAAAAGAAACAGATCAGACATACTTGAAACGGAAACCACAGAATTTAACCTTGGCGACAAATCCGCAACTCATGAGTCATCGAAGAATAGTAATTATGGGCCTGATGTATCTGAGGATTTACCAAACGATGACAGAATCGCATGGAAAGGATTTTCCACGCATTCGAATAATGCTACTTCAAAAGCTAATCCTGTGGACAAAGATAATGCAAAAGAAGTGAACAAAACCGATGCGAACGTGGACAGAAATCTACAGAAAGCAAATAAGGACAAAGTAAATGTTTCGTTTCTTCAATTAGTAATGAGTACATCCGTACCTGGTGAGAATGTTATATCGGAACACACTCCTAGACTGATGTTTCCTTTGAAGAAAAATCCTCAGCCACAGCAGGTAGGCAAAGAAATTAAATTAAAAGCGAAAAATGTTACGCTTAAGTTTAAAAACGTTAATATTAGAAATTACGATGTGAAACCAATGAGAACGAGTACGGAAAGTACCCACTTGATTACATTGATTACATTTAATGTGATGAACAATAAATTCAGTATTTCTGTTTCACTTCAAATTTCGATTGCTGACATAGATATGATAAAATATGGTAAAAAAGGGGAAATTCCTTACAATTTTTTAAACATACTGAAATATCTCTAATTACCTCTGATCTAATTGCCTGGGTATCAGTTATTTTTTGTTACTGTGGTATCAGAATTACAAAATGGTATAAGTAACTTTTTCTCAGCACCAGCAATTGACTGCAAAAGTCAATAATAAGTCATAATAAATGGTTAATTTCCTAAAAGTTAACACGAAGCGACGTTTATTTAAGTATGAAGAAATATTATATTTGGCCAAAAATCCATGAAACCAATGAAAAGATAGACAAGCCTGAATACATCAAACTGAGGGCATTGTGTCTAAATACCTGGTCATAACAATGATTTGAAACTCGAGAAGTTGAGAGACAACAGGTTTAACTAAGATGCTTGTGTGTCTCGAGGTAAGATTCCCTTAGTTGTAGAAACTGAGTGAGCATTTGTTTTCACAATGAATCACTTGAGTTGGAGTTATTCTTTATTTGTTAGTTTACTGAATGAATTACAAGGGGCCATTGGTGAGTAAGAATCTCACAGCATTATGTGAGAAATATTGGTGCATTTAGTAACAATCAGATAACATTGGGTATTCATAAGTATCTGCATAATGAGCAAATAACAAGATCTTTTGTCTGCAATGTGACTAATTTAAAAGCATGTGAACCAATTGACTGGATTGAATTTATACCAGAGTGCAATTTTATTATCGAAATCAGCGTTATCAGCAAACCATATTTGATATTATCGATAACAGTTACCTCTTTTCAAATATAAGTCAAATTCACTTTCAGATTAAAACAAAGAAAAAGCAATGCAGAGATTGTACTTTCACCTTCATTCCAAAGTTTGAAGACAGTAACAAAAACGTGCCAATTTTACCAGAAGTGAACCTGAATATAGTTCCCCTGGGTGCCATTCTTATATTCATCTTCATTTTGTGCTGGAAGTGTTTCAGCTGGGCTCTGGAAGACATCCGAGAATGGGACGAACATCATGTCCAGGTAAAAATACTTCACCTCTGTTTCCATTTTTCTGTTTTAGAAGTCTATTTCAGTGATAATACACCACAGTTCTTCAAATCGGACAAAGAAAAATTTGTATTCAATGATCTGGAATTTTATTCAACTGAACAACCTTTAAGTTACATTGGCTACAACTGCTTAGAAATGTAATGAAACTGATAGTATAGCTATTTACTGTTCATTGATAAATTTCATTTCCTTCTCTTTACTCTGTACAAATTTCAAACGAAATCTTGTACCAAATATATAATTGATGTGGTTCAATTGTACTCCACTTGTTCTTTTACCCGTGTTTTCTAAAGCAGAAGATTAAAGTTGCCTAAATCCTAAGTAAAAGGGAGTTATGAGTACCCTTGGAAAGGATGGGTGTTCTGCATATTAAACAAAGTAAGAAAAATGTTTCAATTTTTAGAACAAGTTTTATTATGTGAATTAAAATTCTCTTGCAGGTTATACGACCAAAACACACACATTCTAAAAAAAACGATTACTTTTTGGAAAATCAAATGTCATCATCACCATCATCTCGCCGCAAAAGTGTCAAAAAGAAACAAAAGCGTAGAATTCCAAACTTGTGGAGGAGGTCGAGTTGTCGGGTGGAGCCTGAAGTAGGCACACTAGAATACGTTGCCAGCATAGGCTTACTTCCAGGCATGGCATTGCGACCGCCGAGGTTAGAATGTGCTGACAATGACGAAGTGGTTTGGCCTGTGTCCCTGGAGGGAACAAGTCCTGTGGCAGGAGCATCCTTAGCTGCAGCCATGGCGGCCAATCTTCCTATGTGCATAGCCTGTACCTCCCGACAGTTATCTAGTGAAAGTAGAGCTTCAAGTAATAGATCTAGCAGGAGGGCAAGGAAAGGAGCAAGGAAACCATCTCAACAACAATTAAGAAGAAAACCAAGAACAACGGGAAACATCGACAGATCTAATTCAAGACCTAGTAGCAGGTCAAATTCCAGGTCATCATCCAAAAGTGGTTCCAAGGCCTCTCTAAAATACTCCTCATGTCGCAGCTCAATTCGACACCAAAGACAAATACTGGCTGATTTGGCTGATATGTCCTGCAGTGCTCCGTACATTCCAGACAGTGTGTTGTCCTTGTCATCTGAAGGAGACGTTAGTAGAAGCAGCAGTTGTGCTGAATCAATTCCTCTCATGAGAACCAAGTCCGCAAAAAGTTCTGCGGCTGTTAAAATCGACAGCGCCAGTGTAGCCAGACAACAATGGCATAGAGCTGCTCTCCTTTTACAGGTAATGAAAACTAATAAAAGAAATCATTAATAATTTAGATGTCTCAAATTTAATTTGTGTTCTTTTTTAGTTTAATTTGGCATGAGAAAAGTAGAATTGAAATGTCATGGAGACACTTGACTGACTTCATTTTAGAAACGACACCAGTTATGAACTAAACCCAACCGTTAAGGCGCTTTCAACTGAAAATTTGCCCAAAAACTGCACACTTAAAAGCTTGTTATGATCACTCTTTGCAGCAAACAAGTGGACAGAGACTGGTCGCATCCAGACACAGAAGTACCGGATCCACAGGGACGTCCCGTTCCGGATCGGCTCAGAGTTCCCAGGCCACGAGTCTCAGTTCACTCCGGCTTCTTTCTCAGACAACCGGATCCACATCCAATGTGGATTCAGCTCTGACCTCTCAATCCAATTTAACCTCTGATGCAGGGTATGAGGCGAATGTGGGACACAACACGGCAACTGTTGACGTCTATCAGTACACCTTACCAAAACCAACGTGGCCAACAACATTGGAATTACGTGGTAGCTACTACGAAGACCCTATGTTTATAGATTGGGGTTATCTTCAACCGACTGGCCAACATAGAATATCACCAAAATGTTCACCAAACAGTTTAAACGTAGAAAGTCGCAAAAGCAGTGGAAGAGTTTCAAATCTCAGCTCATATCAGAATTCTGCAAATGTTAGTGAGAACAATCTGAACTATGAAGCGTCAGGGTCCGACCATTCTGCACCATCATCCCCAACAAGTTCATCACCAGCAAGTGTGTCGTCAAGCTTGTCAGAGACGACTGTCAGTCAGATACAGAACTCTGGGAAACAACACACCAAATCTTCTTCTAATGATTCCAACAACACTGATGAGCAAGAACATTTTATCACTGTTATCATTGAAAAATATGGAGAAAGTTCACTGACTGAAAGTCATGAACGGGGTAAAGAAGAAACTCCAGAAACTGTGATCCAAACACGTTCGAAATCTGCTGATGAACTGGAAGCCAAAGATAAAAAAGAAACTAATACTGAACTTGGAATTTATAATTCAACGACTGATGCAACTGACAATCAAAATGACATCATTGAAGAGAATAAAGAGAATGAACCTCTGTCAAGAATAGCTATTTTGAAATCCAAGATGTCGTTACCGCTTGTTAAAGTTTCCGACAAGAACTACACGTACTTGAGACCACGATCAAAGACTTTCAGTCACTTGCACAAAAACGGTGGAGTAGACGGACGTGAATTACTAGCAAAATTAAATGATATTGTAAAGTGCGAAGATCTGATCGAGGACGAGAAAAATGAACAACGTACAGCAACTGTGATAAATGAAGACGGAGATATGGAGACACAAGTTTAGTCATCATAAAATATAATGCTAGTTAGGGATCTTTGCGAACTGTGATTTTTGTTTCACTCATGATTCTTTCAATAATTTTAATTAAATTAGATATTTTTCTGATGCTACCTGCTGAATGGTCTCAAAAAGTAAAGACAACGCTGCAATCTTCATCCGTGTGTGCTTGAACAGAGCAAATGTGATTATTTTCGTTTTCACTGCTTGAATACACATTTGCACTTGAAAACAGTTTTCCACTTGGCAATACTGCAACAACTGAACACCACTCAATTGAGTTTTAAATTACACAAAGTTGTAAAAGTTGCCAAGAAAGGTTTATACTTGGAAGAGCAAATGAATTCGGCAAAAAATAAACTTGTCTCCGGTGGGGATTGAACCCAGGACCTCTGGATCTATGCTGTGATGTCTTGATGACTGAGCTAAGCAGACATGTGTTGGATCAGCACATTTGTGAACTGAACTTTGTTCCATGTACCACTGCACTTTTTGGACTTATATCATTTCTTGAATCAAAAGAGAATGACCTTATATAAAGTGCTCAAAGATTCAGATTGACAACTAAATGTCTACTTAGCTGAGTCATCAAGGTTCTGGGTTCTATCCCCACTGGTGGCAATTTTATTTTTTTATTGAATTCATTTGCTCTTATCAGAGTAAGCCTTTATTTCCAACTTTGCCAATTTCGTCTAATTTAAGGAAAACTCCAATGATCTTTTGCGTGCTATGCCTTTGTCTATGTGATGCTTTTTGAATATTTTGCATAGTTTCACGCAGAAGATGCTACTATGTTTTACGCAAATTGAACGTACATGAAGATATATTAACAGCAAATAAATGATAAAGTTACACAATAAATAAGTGAACATACGTGTCTTCTGGTTCGTTTCTTGGAATCTCTGCAGAAATGTGATGGTGTTTATCATTTGGACGTTTAATTGTTCATCGGTTTAACAATTTTTGATGGAAGAGAATTTCTTCTCCTTGTGCAGGAATTTCACAAACATACAAAAAATGGCAATAATGGCAAAATTGGCATCAGAGGCGTTACTACGTGAAAACAAAAAAGTCCAGCAACAAAATGTTACCCCAGTAAGCATTGAACCCAGGAACTCGACCAATTGAATCTGATGCTCTGCTGTCTGGGCCACTGAGGCATGTGTTACTTGTGATATCCTTAAATTGCCTTTTGTTCCTGAACCACCTCAATCTTGGGCTCAGATAATTTAGTTGGAATCAATGGAGCATGACCATATGCAGATCTTAGATCCCACAAGTAACACATGCCTCAATGGCACAGAGAGCAGAGTATCAGATCCAAATGCCTGAGGTCCTAGGTTCAATACTTGCTGGGGTAACATTTTATTGCTGGCTTTTTTGTTTTCACATAGTAAAGCCTGTGACGCCAATATTGCCAATTTCGGCTAATTAGTGAAAAACTGGAATGGTTGTCATAGTTTGGCACAGAATTACCTTTCCCCAGTGCAATCAACCGTGAAGTGAAACGAAAGTTTTCTTTGATGTTTGTCATTTTTACCACCCGCACTCCGAAGGAATTGGGAAGGTAATGTATTTTCAGTTTGTCTGTCTGTCCACCTGTTTGGGGGGGGGTGGTACCCCATCCGCATCCCATAATACTTCTACTGTTCCCATGTCCTTTCTGGAGGGGGTACCCCAATTCCAGATTGGAGGTGCCCCCTGGCCAGATTGGGGTAACCCCCCAGTCAGGTTGGGGCACCCCCCAGCAAGGACAGGACAGGGGGTGCCCCCGGCCAGGACAGGATGAGGTGTACCTGTCCTGACCGGGTGGTACCCCCGCCCCCCCCCGTCCGCCTCGTGCTGTTTCCCGCAGGAGGACTTTTGCGCTTTCGCTTCTGATTTTGCAAAGTGTGAATGGGCTAACAGACTAAAATTTCAGTCTATATCATTATTGGCGAACTTGGACTGGTACAATTTTACTCCTCGAAGACATTAAAATCCTCTCGAAAAGTTGTTGAATGAATTAGTAACTAAAAACACAAAACACAATGTTTATACGAAGAATTAATCGTAAATAACCCCTTAATTGAGATAATTAGCAGACGTAAACTTTGGCTCCACCAGAGCTGCTATTCCAGCAAATAAAACAGCTTCACACTGATTAATAATGTGTCCATATATAGATACTTTTTGCCCACTTGGAAGTAGTTTTTGACATCCAGCGGAATCCAGATCTAACTAAATATTTGAGGCAGCAACACCCATGGAATATCAGATCTGTATTGATCTAAAATATATGTAAAGATTTTGGAAAATTTTGCAGTGAAGTTTTGCAGGGAACGTTTTGAACGGTTATTTTCATCAATGGGAACAGCTTATATGGAAACTGAGAGGGGACTGCCAGAGTCCTGCCCTTTGCAAGAGCCCAAATATGGTGTATTATCACCAACGAATGGTAATTTCTCCAGTGACCACTGTGATCACGCAACGATATTTTCGAATCCCGAGTTACATGATGACACAGCGAAAGCGAAAACGAAGCGATCGCAATGGAGAAGAGTTTGGTTTGATTTCAGCCAAGGAACTACTCTGCACGGGATCAACAAAATCACCGAGGAAAATCCCTTCACAATACGACGGTAAGTACAACACTTTGAAACATTTTGGACAAATCTTTTGTCCAATTTTACTTGCACGGCATTGCATCCTCTTTACCATTGCAAATGTAAACATTTGAGTTTTTCCGTTTTTGATTTGTTAAATTTGTCAATTTTTTTTTGAAATATTGGTATTCTTTTTAAAAATTCAGGTATGAGTTATATACTGGAAATATATACCTGTGCAGAAATTGTCGATATACCAGTAAAAACTAATACTTGTATTACATATTTACAAATACTGGTAGCAAAAAAAAATTAAGAAATTTAAGAGACAATTTTAAAACGAAAAAACTCAATTGGCACCATTCCTGTATCCCCCTGGATTGCTCAGTACACCCTCAATAGATGTACTGTGCAGTCCTGGGATGTACATGAATCGGTATTTTATTTGTGTACGTCCCCCTGAGTACTGGAAAATGGTGGCGTATCAAACTGTTACACTGTTTACCGCAGCCAATCAAACAGGAGATTCTTTTTCCTGAAAAGTGTAAAGCATGGAATAATCCTGGGTAGTCAATTGACATACGCATTAATAATAAAAATAATAAAATTAGTGCTATTGTTGTGATAAAAGAAGTTTTAATGGTTGTGATTATGTTATATTAATAATTGACGATTGGACCTTTGTTATGTCATCGTTTCCATCAGAGTAGACTACATCTAAACAGATATGAGAAGTTATGCTGAAATGTTGCCAAAGGCTGAGGTCAATGATGGAAAATGAGTATAATGGACAAATATAAATTAGCCCCATGAATTAAATTATTAAATGATTAATTAATTTTCTTCAGTCAGCTGTTGTACACAATTTTATTAGTTGTTAATTGCGTTAATTGATATTACGCAATTGTAACTTCACAAAAATATAAGTGTCTCTTGGCCATTGCTTCTCGTCTAGCTCCAAGACACACAGAAAAGATCGTTGAACGGTTGTGGACGTGTTGGTCTTTTTTATTTTGTATATTTGTCAATTTTAAGAAAGGCCAAGACAACCCAAAATTAGCTGATTGAGTACACAATACAACAAGTCAACGATGAGTATATCTCTGGTATATCACTATTCTGGTTCTGAGGTGTAATTGTGGCAAAGCGGCTTTCTTCAAATACCAGGTTTTTATTATAAATTTAGAGAGTATAAGTACGACTCTCTCTTCAAATCTATTGTTTACTGACCCATAGTCCAATACGGACCACTGGTTAGTATGCATGTAGAGGCAAGAGGAACAACAATAAATTATACTGCCTTTGGTTGCAATAATATTTCTGAATTTTCTTGTTACCAAATTTTAGCTGATAGATTTGTATTAAACTTGAAAAAGTGGAAAAACTCAAGGTGTCATTTTTCCTATTGATATTCTATTATTGGTCATGAGGTCTTAAGACTTTTGCCAAGCACTAGGGTCCGCATCCCACACTGAATACCACCCGTGCTTATGTAAATGTGTTATCTTAATGAGGACATCCTACTTCGACACTGACTTCACTTCACAAATGAAGTTGACTAATTTTCCCTTACTTCATGGCTTCGCATATGAGAACTGAATACCACCCGCGTAATAACAGTAGCGTGATTCAGGGAGGGAGTAACGGGATCATAGGAGCCTTGTTCTGTCAAAACAGAATATACAAAAAAGCCTTTCATTAGGAAGTACACCGAGTGCTTCCATTTCCCACGAATTAATAGAATTAAAGGGGCGGCCAGGGATGGGCGAGACCAAACCGAGGTTGGGGATCCTGTCCCATTTCATTATGGGACAGGGACCCCCTTCTGTGGGCAGGAGAACAGACAAACTAAAAACATGACCTTCCCTAGTACCACGAACGCGGACGGTAAACAAAAGGTGGCCACATAGATTTCCTGTTTCTTGAACTCCTCTTTACAGAATTTCTTGATCCGCTACCTATGTAGGTAAAAATGAAAGGCATAGTGTGGTAAATATTGTTTCTGTACGACATTGAGCAGCAAAGCCATTTGATTCAGTCTGGTAAAAGTTTTGCGAGGAACTTTCATAATGTTAATGGATTTACACAAATATATTACAATGCTAAGTAAATGTTTCATCCAGGTTTTTGAATTTATGGATAAGTTTCTGTCAACATGTGCTGTTAGCAGCAAACAGCAAGCATTCGTATCTATACAAATAGTGATTAGGTATTATACCATTATCTATCTCTTGTCGGCCCATCTCCATTACCAATCTCAGGTGACAGGTAAACTGTCAGGGGGAAGAAATGTGGTTGATTGCAGAATGGTCTGGGATCAACCCCGAAATAAACAACAAATAAAGACATAATGTATTTGACACATGTAGTATGGCAGAGACCAGTGTGTCTAAGACTTCCCAGGCAGAAAATACATGGCATTACAATGAAATTTCTGCCCCGGGGTTTTCTTCTAAATGTACAAAATAAATAGTTTAAACCCAAAAAAATGCAGACAAAGCTTACTCGTAGTGTCTCTGCTTGTCATTATCTGTTTCTTGAGACTGATTACACAATAATAGAAATACTGTGGAGGTCCATTGAGGTGCTCAGTGGCCATATAGAACAAGTGTTTTTCCTTGACGAGGGGCAAGAATGCAATATTTTAATCAAATATAGGTGACACTGTCGCATTGACAAAGGTACCCCTCACGTTTCCAAGAAAATTTGTATTTTCTTTCAATCCGATGTAGTTTCTCAGAAACTTCAGAAAAAAAGTACTTTTAAGCTAGCTGCAACCACAAGTGGATGCACCCACATCTAGTTCTGGGGCTTTGACCAAAATTATCCTGATGTGTGCTTATTGTGAACCATTTGAGCAGCAACCTAATGGCTGGTCCTTTGATTTGTGTTAAATGTCCAGAGTGCAGGTTTCTGGGGGAAATACCCATGTTCAATTGCCCAAGAATGAGGTGTATGAAAGCTCATTGAGACACATATCAACTTCAAATGAACTTGTCTCTGAATGAAATATGGAAGTAGTATTTCCAAAGTGGTATTTCCATTCAAATGATGGATAATTGAATTTGGACAAAATAATTATTGAATGATTACATACAGATACAGTTTTAGGAAGGATATTATTAAGTCCGTAATTTGCTTTCTTTATTTTCAAGTTGATTTGACATCATTCAATCAATACTGCGATCAGCGCGTTCCTCCCCCCTGCCTGCGGTTGGGGTACTTCCCTACTTCTATTTATCTGATAGCACTGTAAAACATATAGACAGAGAAAAAAAAACTTTTACTTTATTCAGTGAATAACTTCTGTTGAACCCAGATGTTTTATGAATTAAAGTCATCATCTATATGGAATTAGACTGGCTACAGCACATAAAGTACCCTATTCTGTGGAATGGATCGAGAGCTCACATTGCCTACATATTGACATATTGATTGCATCACCAGGCCCAAAAACTCCTTGTCTTACAAAAACACTTTTAGCAGGGACTCATATTTTGTTGGAATTCTTATCCCAAGACCTGCAATGGAAACAGTAAATCTTCTAAAAGTATTTGAGTGAGATTGGATATATATTTATGGATTTTCTTTAGTGCCCCAAATTGCACATTTGTAATTTTTCTAGTATTTTTGTCAGCCAATAAACTTTATGGTAACAATATCTCTGAAGCAGCTGTCGAGTTTTTCACAAATACACAAAATTGTCAATGATGGCTATGTTGGCACCACAAGCTTTTCTTCGTGAAAACAAAAGTGTTCCCGCACCACTTCTATCTTGGACCTGGATCATATAATCGAACCAATAAAGCATTACCATATGCAGATCTTAGATCTCCCAAGTAAAACATGCCTTGATGGCTCAGAGAGAAGAGTATGAGATCCAAATGGCTGAGGTCCCAGGTTCATTGCTCACTGGGTGACATTTTGTTGCGGGATTTCTTTTGTTTTGACGTAGTGTAACCCGTGATGCCAATATTGCCATTATTGCTAATTTCGGCTAATTTGTGAGAACTCAAGTTCAAGCAGAATAGTTTTAGCGTGCAGCACAGAAATCCATCACAAACAATTCAACTGTTCAGTCACATCTGAATTATTCTTTCTTCCAATTTGAGTGTTATGCTTCACGGGAACAACAGCAAAATGTTGGAAATTAATCCCATTTGATATTACATGCACTTGCCATAATCATTTAATTGTTCTGTCCATGATAATTAACTATGTCATTTCCAGTTCGTAAGTGTAATTTCAGGAAATCAACACGTATTTAGACAGATAGTGCAACAAATTAATGGACTAGAATAGTTCATCCAAACACAGTTCACATTCAAGGAGCCATAGGTTCTGCGTTTTCAGGACTAATTAGTTTAAAAAAAAATTGAAAAAAGTACAAAAATATCAATCTATTCCGAATGACCTGTAGTACAACTTTACAAATGATTAATTTTCAGGTCTTAGATGACGACTTCTGAACTAAGCCAAAAAAAAAAAAATAAAAATTCAAGTGAAGTTTCCAAGTGCTTCAAATTATGAGCCAAAAGCTTTCTGTACACCATTTCCCCTCTCATTGTCTGTTCACTGATGCATATTTACATCAGAGACACTTGGAACACTTGGATGAAAGGTTTTATACACATTCATTTTTTAAAAGAAACTGTATCTGCTGAAAATCACAAATGGATTACTTAAAGATTTGTATGACAGATCGAATTAACTTGTTTTCAGAAATGATTTTGATAGTAACACAAAACCGAATTGCACTGGTTGTTGCGCAAATGAGAGAAAACACTTGCTTATCCAACACCACGGCTGATCAAAAGAAAAATCCCAGTTCAAAGGTTTGTTAGAATACAGTGGTATTAAAGAAGCAAGCTCCAGAAGCTCCAGTATTTTTCCTGTGAAATATATGCAGTTTCCAGACTTGTTGAGAAACTTGAAGCATGTAACATTTCCTGATATTTTCGGCAGGTTTCTTTTAGCTGGGATTCTAACTGTTCCTTTTCCTTCAACAAGTGAAACGAAAGTGAGCAAAAGCTCACCTTGCAATAGTTTCAGTTTCTGGACCTTTTGTCTAAGTTCAATCTCAATTATAGTTGATTTCTCCCATTTTGTCCCAAGTTAAAAGTGTCATTACTGGAAAATTCATAAATGGACAGGTACCATTCCCCTGGTACCATTGGGCACATTTGGCTAATTTGATCAATTCCAGTTAGTTTCAGAAAAGATTTCAACCAAACTTTAGCTGTTGCCTCAACACTATCTTAGTTTTGGCAACTGATCATTGCACTAAATCTTGGATCAAAGCAATTTGTGATTAATGTACATCAAGAAATTAAACTCAGACAGATTATGGTGGATTTGTTGATTCTATTTTGGTTTCAATGTAATGAGATAGAATCAAGTGTTGATACTTGTGTTCAGATTACAATTTTCGCTGCAAATCATTTACATCTTGGATTAAAATATGTTCACAGAACTTGACACAAGGAAATGCATTGCCATAAAATGTGTTTGCTCACAAAATTAACAATATCCTGTTGCTACATCGACAAGCATAATTCATATCTTGTACATTTATGAAATCAATATTTGATACAAGTGTAATGTTTTTACTTGGAATAATCAGTTCTTTAACATCGCGAAATTATGCAAAGTATAAATTTTAAAGTTTAAATCTTTGTGTTTTTGAATAAATGATGCGAAAAGCAGCAAATTACAGAATAGCTGACTTGTTTAATTTTTAAAACAGTGAATTCTCAGCAACACGTTCGAGTTTTCCAGAAGTCATTGGATTCGTTAACAGAAAAGTCCTCCTGCGTTACCACAAGAAGCGTACCGGTCGCGGTGTAGCATCACTCGCTGTCATGTCTGAGGGGAGGTACCCCTCCCCGTCCTGTCTGGGGGTCTGAAAGGATGTGGAACCAGAGGCTGGGAAGGTACATGGGACCAGAAACTGGGTACCCCCACCTGTGGACAGACAGACTAACAGCTGTCAAAATATTACCTTCCTTCGTACTTCGTACGCGGGCGGTAACAAGAACACGACAGCCTTCCATTAACATTCCAGGGCATACCGACCATGGGCCCTCAATCCCTGTTCCTCCTGCGAGGTAGGGTCCCCAACCAAATCTTGGCCAGAGCTAGGGGTTGCCCACCTAATCTTGGCGAGGGGGACTCCTTCCTGATAGTTCCTTTTATCTGATCTCTCTTGGCTGGCCATCCCGAGGGTCTTCTTCCTACCAGTCCCAGTGCATCATGGGGCAGGGAAACCATGAACTGAGAGACAGACAAAAGATTTGTCTCTTAAAGAGGAAATGTGATCAATTCGTTCAACATTATCATGACGGAGGCTCTACGTTAGACGAAATGTACATTGGAATACTTTGAAAACATTCTAATAACAATTCATAATTTGAAGTCAACATAAAATCTAAGAAAATGGAAATTCATGAATTTCTGAAAGTTATTGATTTGGGCGGAAATCCAGTCATTAAAATGAAATGGAGAGTTATCAGTAAATTCGTTTCAATTCAACCCGTGTAATGAGACACATTTTACGAAGTTCATCACAACGTAAAATTATCGGTCTCTTTAGCAAATAGTCAGCTGGTGTAAAAACATAAATACATACCACGTAATTACCAAATTATTATGATACATTTATGAACTTAGCTCATTAGAACCTTCATTGTCTCATGTAGATTGATGGGGTTCGAATCTATTTTGTGAAAGGAGTGTCTTGTATTTTTCTCATTTTCAACCGAGTGTGCTAATCTTACTCTGACTTCTGTACAATGGGATTTGTGGATTCAGAAAAAATTCTAATCCATAGCCAATGCAATGCCTGCGATAATTATTCTGTCGTGTAATAACTAAGCAAGTGAAAAGACCTGAAAGAAGGACTACATGACACAGAGGACAACGAGGAAGGAAACTGATAGCAGTTCTCGCTGAATGAATTGAAAATGGAAAACAACTGTCATCAAAAACATCTCCAAGAATCATATCCACTCAAAATGAAAGATACCGCTTTCGGATTGATAACCGGAGTCAAATTTGAGCACTCTGATAAAATTAGAAGCCACAGAACAAGACGAGAAAAGGGATGGAGGGAGAAATGGAAGAGTGTTTTGTATGATTTCAGTCAAAGTACAACATTACACGGATTAAATAAAATTACTGAAGAAAACCCACTTACAATTAGAGGGTAGGTTTGTTCTTTTTAGCTTTATGCAACTTAATAGTAAAATTGTTAATCTTGCCTCAGACTCAAGATTCCTTTTCGAGTCTGACTAATTTGCTTATTTTCAATTTGAAGAAATATATCAATTAGTCAAAGTTTTAGCTCATGTCATGGATAGGTGTATAGAAGAAGTTTACTGAACTCAACGTAACAATTACTTACGTCGCGTTTTTAGCGTTGCTTAATTGACGTCCATGACATCATAGATACACGTGACTGTTGCTAGGCAGAGATGTTGCTGGAAACCAGAGTTGCCTTTGCGACTAGAGAGAGACACTGTGAATTCATTTCAATCGGTGTATTTTCTTGAATATCCCGCGATTTTTCTTGTTATTTCCTGAAAATGGAGTCCGATGACGTCTGTTATGTAAGTGTGCAACAAAATACCTATTTTTTATATTTGTTCTCGTGGAAAACAAAAGTTTATTTACAAGTTTCTCAAATTGTATGCGATGAAGATTTATGCAGATTTTTGTTTTGAATGAAGAATCAGGAAACTAACATTATAACCTTTGAACTTTATTTATGTCTGATAATTTGTTCAAATGAGTGTATTTAGTAACTTACTTTGCAGTGGACACTGTACGAAGACTGCTTGGAAATGTTCGGTCAGTTCGCCATCGGAGCAGTCATTGCATTATTCTTCAGGATCATCCGCCCTGAGAATAAAGGTACCGCATGCGATCAACATTTTAACAAACACATCTTTCAATTCAAGTCAATAGCAATATGTGGTAGAAAATCAATGTTGGATGATAAGTTTGGATAAAATTGAATTTGAAATTTATTGTCATCTTTTGCGTTGCAGCTCGTTCCATCACCAGTCGTATTGAGTCGAATGCCTCGAGTGACGATGAAAACATCGTAAAACAGGATGTCGAGGATGACAGTGGTGATAGCGGAATAGATGATTTCTCAGAGAGGTAAAAACATAAATTTCCACTTGGAATAAAATGTAGTAGCCTTAATAACGGAACAAGCCGCTCCTCTATTGAGTAAAATTTAAATAGCCTTTTTTCAAACCTTTAGTTTCTGTAGCGGAGATTCTAAAAATGTAAGTTTTAACTAAATGTCTATTTCAATTTCAGCGATACAGAGAACTCCTTAGCGTGTGTGACAGACGAAAATGAAGTCTCTAGACTCAAAGCCGAGATCGCTAGACTTCAGGGGGAATTGTCCCAAACTGAAAAGTCCAACGCTAAGTGGGAGCAAAGATGTAACGATTTGGAAGCCGAGTTAGTTGAGGTGAAAGCCGAGAAAAATGAGCTGAAAAAGCTCGTCGAAGAAAAAGAAATTGTACAAGTCGAACCAGTGGATGTAAATAAAGACGAAGGGAAAGAAGCTATGAAAGAGCTTGAAAAGGCGAAAAGCCAAATCAGCAAATTAACGAAGGAATTGGATGATATGATGCGTAGTGCTAGCTGGTACAACGAATATGCCAATCAAGTTCGTGAAGACAATGTGGCCTTGAAGCAAGAACTGGATGAAATCACTCACGTTCTCCACAGGAGAGATGCCGAGTTCGATGATTTACACGGGAGATTAATGGCTTCCAGATATTACATCAATTACCTGCAGAATCGTCCTGAATTCCAGAACATCCGTAAAAACGAGTATCTCCCTCCAGATATGAGGAGAAGATCTTCTAAAACGAAGACCAAGAAGAGAGTGCGCTTCGCAGATGAGCTCGAAGATGTTCGCACTTTTACTCCCGTTTAATTATGTAATCTATTTCAATGTTTGTTCAAAATAATAAAAGCTTGTTTTCGTTCAAATTATTCTGGCTCTTGTTTCGTTATTGTCTCGTGATGTGATCACCAAAGTAATCAAACTGTAACAAATCTAATTAAGTACCTTGATCTTTCTCAATTCGAGTAGAATAAAAAATAAGACACATTAAATAGTTTTTACGTTAAAAGCAAAACTGTTCACCAGTATTGTGTCCCACCCTGTGTGATGGAAGATTTTGGTGGCTAGATATATATAGAGTGCTAGATAGCTAAAGATATGTACATGACTGAATAGTGGTGGCTAGCAAAATGGGTAGTTAGTTGACAGTTATCTAGCTAGAATGACACCTAGATAGATAGCTCAATAGCTAAGTAGATATGTAACTAGATGGATAGCTAGCTAGCTAGTCAGATAGATAGCTAGATGGCTAGCAAGATAGAGATAGATATCTGGCTAGCTGAATGGATAGATAGCTAAATAGAGATATAGAGATGGAGAGATTGGAGAGATTAGTTAGGTAGTTGCTAAGATGGACAGATAAATTGAGATATGGAGTGTGAGTTCCTTAGAATCTTCTGAAACACATTTTGGTTTAAATATTGTAAAAATTGGATACATTTTAGAATATGAACTCTTTTGAGTAAAATTGTTTTTAGAAAATTTGTCTTTTTTTTATTTTAAAAAAAGTCAGTTGCTTAGAATCTCCCACAATTCATTTTGGTCCAAAATTTTTTGAATTCTGAAAACGTTTTATTTGGTGAAGAAATTTTGGTCTGAATTTTATCAAGCCGAATCTGTTGTTTGTGGGTGAGGGGTTGGGGTGTCTCAGAATGGCCTGATGAGGTGGCGCGACTAACTAGAAATGCTTCTTTATGATATTTCTCTTTGTATTCCTCATATTACCAGCAGATTCCATATTGCACGCAACTTTCAGCAAAGATCAGCTTTTCTCACCAGGAAGGGTTGAGTTACTTTTTGTGGAGGAGATGGCATTGCTGAGATTTGTTCTGTAGTCTGAATTATGCATGTGTAAACACTCAAAGACCTGGCTAACCGCACTATGGCGTTCAAAACCGTGTCTGAGCTGAAAACAGGGATCCAAGTCCTTCCTGGATTGTCACTGGTATCAACAAGATGTAACAA